>JAJLXV010000158.1:0-36644 GCA_030571435.1 Myxozyma mucilagina | reverse complement strand
CATTGGGAAGTGCGACGCATACCCACATGCGACTCATACCCTACATTCACGTTATAACGTGACATTTCACTAGGAGCTCTGAAACAGTTTTGGATCAAAAAAGAGCCAGTCAAAGCATGAATATAAATGCATAGCTTACGAGTTTCTCTGTGCAAGGTTATGGAAGATGTCGCCGTTTTGCGGGAGAGTTTTATATATTAAATTATAGACGCCAGTCCTATCAACAGCTTTTGATACCTGACTGTCAAAGTTAAAAAACTGTCAACAAAAACAAACCAAACTAGCAACTGAGAAAATTATAAAAAACCATAAACGTCACGAATTAAGCTGGAAATGTGGCCATGAAATTTGGTACAAAGTAGAATTCGGCGCGTCATCGATCTCAGATTGATCAGGCTTAAATTTCCCAAAATGTTTATTAATAAATAGCCTAACAAATACCAATGTCCTAACGAAACGCTCTCTTGAATCTCAAAATTTTAACAAATTAGTTTACCCAAACTCTCCCATTATTCTCCTAATAAACAAAAATACATGGCTTTTGAGGTAATCAGAGCAATTCTCAAAAATTAGCATGACCATTTTCAAATAGAGCGTTTCCATCCGAATTTCTAGAATTAACGCCATTATGCTCTAAACTCCCGGTAGTATCCATTAAGTTTGGATCAGGTGTGAGTCCCGTGTGCCCAACTGAAGCCCAATTGAGTAATGGATTCATGGCAGTAGATGCTGCACCTTGTGAATTGGTAATCACACCCCCATTAGGAACTTGTGATGGTAAAACACCTTGCATACCATTCATACCGGGTAGCGAAGGATTACCCATGTCCATTCCGTTTATATACATATCCCATTCCATCCAGTTGACCCCTTGAGGAATGTCAGTTCCAGGATTTTGTGTCATCATCATTCCACCAACATTGGATATGATGTTGAGATCGTTCTGACCAAAAATACCAGACTGATCATTAATCTCCTCGGTTGTCGGAGCTGATTGCCCTGAGTCCATACTCCTCGAAGTATGTGTAGTGCGTACGGAAGAAGGCATAGACACATCTGAGCAATTAATACCGTTGGTACCATTCGTGTTGCCTGTAGCAGAGTGATTAGATGTAAATATTGGAGAAATTACAGATTCCGCCTTCTGCTGTGTGCTAGATTGTCTTTCTGAATTGAATTGCATTTCTGATCCGTACATTTGTTGGACCCAAGAATTGCCAGGCAACTTTCGTACTCTGAAAGGAGCATCCATATAAATCTCGTCTTCTTCTGGCAAAAACTGTATAGAGTTATATCTATCATCAATTTGCATCCTGCTCTGACCATCATGACTCATTGTCACGTCATACACACAGGCAGGTAGCGGTTCTGATGCCGATATGTCTTTCGGCGCTTCAACTGTAGAAGCTAACGTTTCGTGAACAATCGATGCATGCGAGTCGTAAGATATCTGAGATATGTCAACGTTCATTGTAGACTCGGACACTCCTGGAAGACCTAGAGGATAGCTTTCTTGTTGTTTGCGTTGCCGGGCTATCGAGTCTTCACGAAGTTTTGCCCGATCTTCTGGTGTAAGCTTCTCAGCTTCGTAGAAACGCTCTAATAAACTGACAACAACCCCATGTTTTCTCGCAACCGAAAAATCCCATCTACCTACTTGACCCAGTATAAGTCTCGACGCGTCGACTGCGTCGCGAACAGTCTGTCGCTGAAAAGAAGACATCGCATCCATGTTCGAAGCTAGTTCAATGCTAAGCATGATACATGCATGAAAAAAATGATTAAGCATCAATCCATCCGTGAACCATGAAAATAGATTTAGCGTCTCTCTAGCAGCTGGCGAATGGTAAAGCCAATTTTGCCTTCGCAAAATTTGAAGTGATGCATCCATACATTCTTCCTTGCTTCGTTTAAATTTTGTTGTGGTTTGTGCACGAGCAGCAAAAGGACGATGGAGCACAATCAAAGACTTCCGATAGTGGAGATCCAAGAGAAGTCGCTGGATTATTACGTGTGGAGGATCCATGGGACTAGATGCTTCGGGTGGAATACGAAGATATTCTGGAAAACTAGCAAAAGTTGCCCGTAATTCGGCATCATGAGCCAAAATCGTATCATAACCGGGACGTGGCCTCAATGAGAAAGTTCCCGATACAATGCGGCAGAGAACGTTCGAGAGCTTTACAACGCAAAGGTGATAGGAGCTGTTGGTCTCTGAATCAAACGGCCGCCCTTCAGGCGGATATTCCGTAAGAGGCGTTATGTCTTCGTCATTGAGGTTTAAGGGCATTCGAACATCATGCTCTCCAGCACGAATCGTCAAAGGAAGTCCTTCGTTTATAGAAAATAAGATATCGAGAGAAGTCACGATGCTCCACAGTTTTCGTCGAACTTCGGCTTCAAAAGGCGATATATGAAACCATTTTGGATCACGATGCAAACCCTACAGGATTAAATTAGGTCTTAAATCTAGGCGATCTAGAAAAGGAAGAGCTTACCATCGATTGAGATATCCGAATTATCATCCCCACAGATACCCAGGAACGGTCCAACCAGTCCCCAGTTAAGGGCACCCGCGTTTCGGCCATGAGCCACAGTATCAAAGCCCTGATTATAGCAATACTGCCATTGATCATAAACTTGCCTTCCACCAAACATATCTCTGCGGCTTTATGCCATCCACTCCACGTTTTTATTTCTCGATCCGTGAAAGCAGAAGGTGCATCGCCTGGACGATAAGACTGTAAAGACATAGTAAGCATGCTGAATAGCATACCGATCCATACGATTTCGGCTGAGTCCGGATTCCTCCAAAATTCGGCATATTCTACCTCAAAGGAAGGCTTATGCAAAATCCTGTATATCGGATCAAAAAAATCAAAATATCTTAGAATTAAGATGTCGCACGCTGCCTTCTCAGGTATCAGCCCCAGCAAATCAGAACGTTCCACATTCCGTATATTGCTGAAAGGGAAGCCACTGGCATTCCGCGTATCGTTAAAATTCTCATACGGCCGTTGAAATGGATGATCGATAGCTATCTGTCTACCTTTTTCGAAAATAGCTTTAACCTCACTCAGCTGCAATGAATCAACGTCAGTTAGTCTCTCATTTTGCCAGTCTTTAAACATACCTCATTCAGCAAAGCTCCCCAGTGCGTCTCACCGTGATAGACAACTTTTCCTTTTTTATCCAGTTTCATCATGCCGAGCGATTCTCTTACTGCGTCGACGTCTGGTTGCAAATCTCCTGTTGATGGTGGCTTCCCACGACTTGGTGGTTTACGCTCCTGGGCGGTCGAGCTGTTTCCATCCGCACTATAATGCGGGGTGCTATCGTCTCCTGTCAATGAGTCTTCAGGACTTTCCGACTCCCCAGCACTGGTGTGCATTAAACTACATTCTTGGTTAGCAATAAACTCTAGCTTTATTTGCATAAACTCACCCTAGAACTAGACTTTCTAGTTTATCCAAACGGTTTTGTAACTCTACTCCTGTTGGTTTCTTTCCATTTGAGCTTGTAAACAGATGAGCCGGTAGACCTTGTGCCGATGCAGCTTGCGCTGTCACATGAGATGCAGTGCCGCCCACTAAATAAACACATGATCCCACTTCTCCTCGCTTTACGCAGTTTTCGCAAGGATGCCCCCGATTACATTTTAATTTGCGCTGTCGGCAAAAATTGCAAGACAAAGGTACCCTGTTCCGTTTTCGAATGGTTTTGTGATCAGCCGCCGACATCGTGTTTGATGGAGGCATATTAGGTGGAGTAATTGAATTTTGTGTAGACGAATGAGACTCAGCATAAAAACTCATGACTGTATCTTTGCAAAAAATAGAAGCGTTATTCGAGAGAAATTCAAACGATTGCTGCTCGATTTCGCTGTTGAGCTTACGTATGGAGGTCGTAAATCATGAAAACTATTGCAACAGTCTCGAAAGCAAAAATAACTCCAATGGAGTTACCACTTCTAGAACCGCGCAGTCTCGTATTAAATACTGTAATGCGTAATTGTCGCCTCGCACTCACTAAACTGAGGAATAGGTTAGTTCTTTTCGTTACTAGCAAATTGCTCTTCTCTTTTCACGCAAAACAACAGATCAAATGCCCATAGACAAATTAAGAAACAAATTTTAGCTCGCCACCCTAATGAGATTGATTTCCACCAAGATCACTTCTATCTGATATCCGAAGATCAAATGAGTAAGTACTATATGAACGCCAGTCTCAGACGCCACTGATTGCAAAGATACCAGCTAAAATTATTTGCGCGTGGAAAAACAATCAAAGTATTGATCACTTACCAAATACTCAGAAATAGAAAGCAAAATGCGTTAATCAATGCTTAAAAGATGTAAATGATTAAACACCTGTGAGTTAACTAGCTGTAAACGGTGGCTTTCATTGAGCTTAGTCACCTACATTATGTGTTAGGGTTTCGGATCATACAAAGGTAACCCTGATATAACCTGTACTGTTTTACGCTACACCTATATACCGTGAACCTTATGAATGCGTTAAGCAGATTTGTAGATAAGTGGGATTTCTTTCAATTTGGGGATAATATCTTCTAGTTATGCAAGTGAAGAGGAGTTAATTTTATTGCAAAATTCAAACTTCTGAATCATTCAATATACTAATGCCGAGTCTTTTGCATAGCAATGACTCCTTCAATTTTCTCTGCTGCCAACTCAAGCTTCTGTTTCTTCTCTTGAATTTCCAAATGTCGGCGTACCTTTAAATCCTCGCGAGCAAAATTCTCAATTTGCATGGCCGTGAGACCATGTCCTACGCGAGAATCAAGCTCACGTGGAAGATGGTAATAGAAATCAGAAAGGAGCTCAACGTTCAAAAAGAGTACAGCAGTCTGCGTGAGTTTGTCCGCAACGACGTCCAAAAATATCTCAGGACAGTAGTACTTGTTTTCTTTAGATTTGCATTGTTTAGATTTCAAGGCAAGCATTCTGAGTCGCAAAATATCAGCTCGTTTGCTGAGGAACAATCCTTCACGTCCTATTCAAAACGTTAGAAACAAGCTAGTGACCGCATTAACAGAAATTACCTTTGTCAAGAAGCGCTTGACTAAACCCGTAAATTTCATTGGCATCTTCGACCTTTACTTGTCCCTTCATCGTCTTGTCGACAAATGTCTCGACTTGCATCAATTTCTTGTTGCCTCCAACGCTCTTTTGTAGAACACCGTATGCTTGCTCACATTGCCGCAGCTCCTCTTTCAGTAACGCAAAAGCGTGTTCTCGACTTCTACTCCACTCACGATCTTCTACTTCAACTTCATATTTGTATGGTTTTATGCAATTTTCGACCTGGTCAGCCGTTGAATAAAATCTTGAGTTTAAGATTTCATTAGTTGCGTCTTGAATCACTGTTTTCACGAACGGGTGGGTTTTGAATGACCCACTATTAAGTAAATGTTCCATTTCTCCGGATAAAGCGTTAGATACTAGAGTAGTAGAAGTCCGGCCAACGCCAGATTTTGTCAAACTAGACACGCATGCGTCCAACTGTCGAAGCCAATACATATCGTCTGCGTTGGCTTTAGGTAAATTCGCAACACTATGTAAAATGGCTGCAGCAGTTTCTCCATTAGTATTGATTTCCTCCATCCGATTCCAATACCGTTGAGCCAAAAGATCTAAAACTCGCTGATCGAGTTCACTTTTAAGCATTGCCTTCACTTGGTCTCTTCCAAATTTACTGGCGAATTCTTTGAAGCTTAACTTGAAAGCATCTAGAGATTGTGCCAAGTACGACTCAGCAGTGATGGGGCGATCATTGTACTCCACTTTGAATTGATAAGTTGTTTCTTCAAGCTCTTGATGAATGGCATCGCATGTCGGCTGCAAATTTTTGGCCATCGTTTGCTCCAATGTACGCATCAATTTGTTCCGAAGATTAATGACGCCTAACGCAGCCGGTGGCTCAGAAAAAGTAGCCCCAGCAGCAAGAATATCCGTTTTACCGTTTTCCAAAAGTGGAACGAACTCTGCAAATCGACTGAAATACGCTTCCTCATTTCTCGCTATCACTGTTCCGATGTCAGTACCATCAGATCCGTTACTCAAACGAAATAACAGATTATTGCTGGTTCTCGAAGATGGGATTCGACTAACAACTCCAACGTAACCCATTTGAAGTGGATAGTTCTTATTCTGCAATATTTCAAGAGCACGACGAGGCTCTACAAGATCCAATTTCGTCACAACACCTATTGTGCGTTCTCCTCTCGGATCTACTCTCCGAGACGCTCGCAAGGCCGTTGAGTTGGCCAGATCCACATCAGCGGCAGATATAGCAAGAATGATGTTAGGGGCCGCAATGTACTTATCGCATAACGCTGAAATTTTAGTTTTCAAACTTTCGGGTTGATCTGCAGCGGCAAGCTGGATATAACCAGGCAGATCAATAAGCGTTAAATCTGGAATGTGTGGAGAGTAGATGTTTAATCTGATTGGATCAGATGAAACAGCTTCTGAATCCGGAATAGCCAAATTCAAGTCAGTCAAGGTCTTTTGGATTTGAGTGAAATCAGTGATTTTTCCAAGCTTAAGCGCCGGAAATTCACCGTATTCGGCTGCTGCATCAGGAGTGTTGATTAAAGTAAGCTCGATGGGTCTTCGTGTTACCATATTGTTACCCTTCGGTAAAAATTCATGACCGACAATTGCCTCTAATACTGAGGATTTTCCAGAGCTTTGTGACCCAATTACAACAATTGATGGAAGCTGCAGACGAGTTAATGCTGAGCTGCTCACACCATTATTTGCGATTTCTTGGAGGATGCTTCGAATTTCAATCATCTTTTTCGTGAGTAGCATCATCTTTGTTGTAGAGGCAGCTATCCGTTCGTCCGTGTCAGAAGAGTCACTCAAAGATGAGACTGCCGCAGCGGCGCCAGCAGCAGCCAAAGCCGTATCTTCACCTCCACCACCGCTGCCGTTACTGCCACCCCCACTATTTTGTGATTCAGCACCGGAATTTGACGAACTCGACGATCTGTCTGAACCTTTCTCAAATAATGCTTTAAACCAATCAGGAGCTTCGATAGACTCGATACCTTCCTTGACGTTCGTAGCAGTACCGGTGATCCATTCGGTAGCTGCATCAAGCTGTTTTTGCGTATATCCTGCCGCTTCTGAATGTAACTGGTTAATTATGATTCATACCAACAAACCTGAAAAAACAGACCTTGCACTTGGTAATTAATATAAGCTAATCCGGCCACAACAGCACCACCTGCTGCTGCTGGAATTCGGACCATTTTGGCCAAGATCTTGCCAGGGAAGAGAGAGAAGCTTCGAGATCCTGACGTAAGAGCAGCTATATGTCTGAAGTTGTTGCTCCCAATTCCTCCCACAGAAGAAGATTTCCATCCTGCAATAGATGGACGCACAGTTCGACTAGTGAAAAAATGGCGAAGAGAAGGAGATGGCCTCCGAAGGTGCATGGCGGCATATCGCATAGGACGTGACATGGCGGCGCGCTGCGATACGTTTTGAGGCCTTCAAACTATGTCCGTGCTTGATCTCGGCACACAGCTTAAAGCTGAGTAGCGGCTATCCTTTGCAGCCTACTGCGACACAAATCAACAAGATAATGTAAACCAGCAGATTCTAGTCTGTCGCAATCTGTAATACTTGAAGTTCACAGATCAAGAAACTCATAGGCGCCACAAGCGTGCCCTAATTTGTGATCACGTGTTGATTTCCGTCGTTGGGACATTGAAACTCGAAGTCAAAATTTAGCGGCATCTCCATCGATGTAATGCCTTCCTTCAAATTAGAAGATGATGTAGAACCAGCGTTAGATCGCTGCGTGGAGAATCCAAATTTAGTGAGCACTGAAAGCAAGCAAATTATAGAGTTGGTGTATCAGGAAGTCGTAGCCTCCGACGCTACTGCTTTATGTGGCTTCCAATTATTCAGCATATACTACTCTACGTACGTTGCTGCAGCTATGAAAGCATCTGGAATGTGGACGGAGTTCTTGGGACACTAAATTCAGGCGGAAATAAAATAAGACACCACTCTTAGCGAACAAAAAGAGCAATTAAAAGGCTGTTCATAGACTTTGTATTAAGCTCAACAGTAGTAAAGAATATTGGAAGAGTTCTTTATTTTGTTGCCTATTTAGGGCGGCGATTCCCTCGAATTGAACTTTAAATATGGATTCTGACGTCAAAGCCGCGCGAGCTTCATCCCTGCATCTTATCGGACCCGAATCTGTTGTTCGCGGTGTTGCTAGTTCTCCCCACAACAGCACCTTCTACCCAGCAAATTCCAAAAACCTTTTGGTGTCGGCTCTAAATAAGACTCAAGGAGTACTGATTACAGCTCTCGGACCCTCAACGTGGCCAATCTGTGCAAGCTAGCAACACTATCCACGCAAGCTTAAATCTAACGCGGTATGCGCTAGTGCGCAGCGAGTTTCATTAGCTTCCGTGAATGTTTTACTTATAGCTTTTGACGAGCCAAGTACACATACAATAGAGATGGCGTCAATAGATGATCAAGGTGGTGGCAATGTGAAAGTCGTTGTGCGGGTGCGCCCCTTCAACAATCGAGGTAAGAGGAGTTACCACTCTCATTCTATTGAAGCTAATGTTCACTGTGCAGAGCGTCAACGAAATGCCAAATGCGTTGTTTCCATGGAAAACAATCAAATAATTGTGCGCAATGATGAAGCTACACAAATATCTTCATCTTCCAGAGTGAAAAATGACAGTTCGAAAGTGTTCAAGTTTGATAAGAGCTATTGGAGTTTTGATGTTGCAAATAGCAATTATGGTGAGCTTTCAAAGGCATTGCTGGAAACTCTTTGATTACTAACTAGGTGTAGCTGGTCAAGAGCAAGTTTTCATTGATTTGGGCTTGCCTTTGCTGGATAATGCCTTCCAAGGTTTCAACAATTGTATATTTGCTTATGGTCAAACAGGATCTGGTAAATCATACTCTATGGTATGTCGAAAGCTTCAATGATTGTAACTGTTGCACTATACTGATAGGTATTCAGATGGGCTCTCGTGATGATCCCGGCATTATACCCAGAATATGTGAGGTCTTGTTCAACAAAATGTCAGTGCTTATTTCATATACCGTTTAGTTTTACTAACGTTAACCGCAGCGAACAACTGTCATCTGATACTTCGACTAAATTTACAGTTGAGGTTTCTTATCTTGAGATTTATAACGGTGAGATTTGCTAATATAGATGGCTATCACCACCATTTACTTACGAGCACATAGAAAAGGTTCGCGATTTGTTGAATCCCCGGAATAGGGGAAATCTTCGTATACGAGAACATCCTTCTTTGGGCCCTTACGTTGAAGATCTGGTGTGTACAGGGCATGAAACGTGCGAAACGAAGTACTAACCTTTGTGATCTAGTCCAAATTAGTGGTAGGATCTTTCGCGGAAATTGAGGAACTTATGGATGAAGGGAACAAGGCACGAACTGTGGCTGCTACTAACATGAATGAAACCTCGTCTCGCTCTCATGCGGTTTTTACAATAATTCTGACGCAACATTTTCATGACGCCGAAACTAATCTCGACACTGAAAAGGTTTCCAGAATATCGTTGGTTGATTTAGCAGGATCGGAGCGAGCAGCATCATCTGGGGCAACTGGAAGTAGATTCAAGGAGGGCACAGAAATTAATCGATCTTTGTCAGTACTAGGAAGAGTAATCCGTGCGCTTGCTGAGTTATCGAGCGGAAAAAAACAGCGAGACCTGGTGGCGCCTTATCGTGATTCAGCATTAACTTGGCTTTTAAAAGATTCACTCGGAGGAAATTCGAGGACAGCTATGATTGCCACTATCTCACCTGCCGATATAAATTATGAAGAAACACTATCAACTCTGAGATATGCCGACTCGGCCAAAAGAATCAAAAATCATGCTGTTGTCAATGAAGATCCCAATGCCCGTCTTATACGCGAACTTAAACAAGAATTAGCCTTACTGAGAACAAAGCTGGGAAGTCCCGAAAATCGAAGTAATCCTAACGATCGACTAATTTCTGACAATCAGTTAGTGACACTAACAGCTCCGGACGGAACATTCAGAAAAGTAACTAAAGCAGAATTGGCGGAACAGCTGGTAGCCTCGGAAAAGCTTTTGAAAGAAATAAATCAAACATGGGAGGAACGTTTAGAAATGACCAAAGAGATACAGAAGCAGAGAGAGGAGGCATTAGAAGAAATGGGTATAAGCATCGAAAAGGGGTTTGTTGGAGTACACACACCTAAGAATATTCCTTATCTCGTTAATTTGAGTGATGATCCCTTATTAGCAGAATGTTTAGTCTACAATATTAAACAGGGTAGCACGAAAGTCGGTAATGCTGAAAGCTCGATAAATGCTCAAATTAAACTTCGAGGCTCGAAAATTTTGACTGAACACTGTACGTTCGAAAATGTTAATAATATTGTCACTATTTTTCCTGCCGAAAAGGCATCAGTCATGGTAAATGGAACTCGCATCAAAGAGGCTTCACGAAAGCTGCACTCGGGCGATCGGATTATTTTAGGTGACTTCCATATCTTCAGATTCAGTAATCCGCAAGAAGCTCTGCAAGAGAGGATTAGCAGTAGTGCGGTTAGCGGAACACGAGCTGCTCATCCTATGCAACGTACTCGATCTTCTACACCTATTGGTCGGCCTGGTGTGACGAGTAGTTCCGCCTCTGATCGAAGTGAGCGTGCTTCAAGCGTTGCATCTGAGTATGTTGATTTTCCATCGTTCGAGGAAGCCTCAAGTTTGACTAAAGCTTTGACACCGAGAACTTCTGAAGATGCTGCCGCTAATAATAATGACTGGTCACGAGCTAGATTAGAAGCTGCCAAAACATATCTTGGCGAATCCGCAGCTGTGAATGTTGATGCTATGACTGACGAGGAGCTGGACAAATTATTTGATGAAATGCAACGTGTGCGATCCATCCGAAAAGGACGGCCAGAATCTTCGTTGGACGTATATGACGGTGACACAGATTCAGACTTCAGTAATGGGTCCCCGGCATCGCCTGCGAGATCCTCCTTACGAGGCATTGTTCAAGATTCACGTACTCTTTCGGATGATCCTTTTATGCCAGGCCATTATCGCACAGCTTCTTCTCTCTCTAACTATCAAGATTCTCCCGTGATCCCGGATTCATCAATTTTCTCAAAATTAGGTACTACCTCTGGAACAGCGGAGGCTCGTGGAAGACCCAATGCCGGTTCTCGAGCTTCCAGTACCCTTTCAAAGTTAGCTCCGCGTGATAGTATTTCTCCCAGTCCTTCGCAAGAGAAATCTAGTATTAGAGGACTTTCAAATGCTCCCTCTCGTGCGCCCTCAACAACTAGCGCTAAAACTGGTTTTTACTCTTTGCAACCGCAAAACTCGTTTGTTTTACGACGCAATCCCGTTCTTTCTGATGAAGAAAAATTAGTTGCGAAAAGAACTCTTCGCAAATGGAAACGACATGCGTTATTGCGGATGGCTAATGCTCTTTCTCAGTATTCATTACTCTTGAAAGAGGCGCAGATTATGAGCAATGAACTAGATCAGGAGCTGCGATTTCAGTTTACTGTTGTTGATGATGAATATGTTTCCGCTTCACCCTACGATATGGTAATTAACCAAGAAGAGCCGGATGAAGACGATGCTTTGTTGCAATCTTTGAGGCCCTGTATAGGTATCCGTGTATGTGATTATCGACATAAAACCATCAGGGTTTTTTCCATTGCGAAACTTGAAAGTAGAGTGAAAGCTATGAGGAATGTTTACGATGAATCTCCTATGTACTCGGAACTTCAAGTGTCATCAAGTCGCAAGCATCCTTTCTCTGATACGTTTATTACTAAACACTCATATGTGGGTGATGCTTATGCTCCTCTAAATGCAGTTTTGCGTGGAAAGACCTCAGATTTCACTTGCGACATAATGTCGCCTTATACTTTTAGCGTCATAGGAGCTATTAAGCTATCTCTGGAACCGTCCGAAGAGCAGCCATCTGGCAAGTTTTCTGGATTTGCATTTGTGGCACATCTTAAGCACATTGTTGGATTTTCAGAGCGTGAATTCACTGATGTACATGTACAACTTTTAGTCCGTGGAGACGACACCGGCTACTCACGTGCTGGAGGAATATCAACTAGCCAAATTGTGTCAGGCTTTGGTGAAGATGGTCGTGTTGTATTTGATAGTTTCCATGGCATTAGTGTCGGCACTCTTGGATCAACGAAAACTTCAAATGGGGTTTCTGAGCCACCTTTACTTCGGCTCAAAGTGTTTGCAACAATCACGGAAACTCATCTTGAAAAACTGCAAAGTTGGGACGATATGCAGGAGTCAGCAGTGTCTGAAGATCTTACAAAAAGTTTGGAGTCTTTTATATTCGATCCTAATGACGCTGAGAATGAAAACTCTGTAACTCAGCAGCATGATTCGTTTGTGAAAATACAGGTGCTGGAGCTTTCTGATTCAGGAGTATATGAACCGGTAGATATTCTACGGGGATATCAAGAAGAAAAGGGTGTCATTTATCTCCATGCTGGCGTACAAAAGCAGATACGACTATCCATTACTCATTCGTCTGGTGACACATTTGATTGGTCAGATCTATCTAGATTATCCGTGAGCAACATACGATTGCTGGATCGGCAAAATGATACTTTCACAAAGTCTCAGAGTAAAGTGGACAAGGTCGAGCTAAGAATTGTTAATAAGCCCAAGACGATTGCTAATCCGGATGGTACGAGGACAGTCACTGTAATTGGACAGTGGGATTGTAGTGCACATTCGTCGCCATTTCTTGATCGAGCTACGCCTGATAAACACCGCATTGTTATGAGTGTGAATTGGACAGTATCGACTCCTTCGGTTCCGGCTCCTGTAGAGTTCACAACAAATCTTGTGGCCGTTATGCTCGGTAGAGCAGCACGAGGACCATCGCGGTGGTCGCTTATGCTTGCGTCCACCAAACTTATGCAATCCTACGTTGCATTGTTTCAAGTACGGCTTAAACCTTACAACACTATTGATATTAAGTCGTTAGACGTACGAAGTATGTACATTAGTGGAGAAGAGTATTTGGGTCATTGGAAACCTCGAGGGCTATCACTGATCAGCCAATACACGAAGGCCGCTGATGAGCGGCGCAGAGCTATTGAACTTGATTGTTACAAGTCAGTTCTTCTGTACGCCGGTGGGCCTCAGTCTGTGATAAGATCTCAAAGTCAACAAGGCAATATCTTAGCACCAAAAGAGGTGGATTTACTCTGCAAGGTGATTTCTTTGTGGACTCGCAAGTCTGGATATGTTGATGACGACAACGGAATCATAATGAGGCCTATGAGTGCAATGTCTAAACCTAGTTCGAGAAAGTTTGTTGCTGAAGTGCGTCAATTTCAAAGAAGGTAAGCTGAAACAAGTTTTTCTTTATTCACAATGCTGACCATGCACAGTTCAAAGGTTATTAAGTCGGGATATGCATCCTCTCCAGATGATGCAATGCAATCATGGAGTCGTCGGTATCTGGAGCTTCGTCGTCCATATCTACACATTTACAATGCATCTGATATGGAGGAGGTATTTGCTATCAATATTACTCAGTGTAGAATTGGTCGCAAGCCAGATCTAACTCCTGAACTTGCTGAACAAAACCCCAATAGCGAGAATGATACTTTTGCAGTATATTCTGATAATGGCATGCACTTGTTTAGTGTGAAGTCGCATTCTGAGATGAGCGATTGGGTCCTTAAATTGGGACAAGAATTTGGAAGTGAAGTGCAGCAGGTGATTGAATGAGCTGCGTTGAAAAAATTTGAAAATGAGAAGAATTGATATGTTGCTACTATAGCTATGTTATGCACGCATGAGGCCGTTGGGTGTTGGATTGTATTATACTGGCGTTTGCTTGTTTTATTTAAAGTTTGGTGTACATAGTTTTGACTTTGATATTTGGCATTGTTGTACATTGATATTATACATTAGTAGCTAATTAATTAATAAATTTTTAACCAACTAAAATTCAATACCCTATGCTTTCCCCTTTCCCTTTCCACTTTCCTGTATGCCGTTACTTCCAAATCCATTGCCGATTTCAGCATCATGTGGAGAGGCGACCTTGCCGCTTTCAAATGTTTGGCGTACACGTAAATAATGTCGTAATTCATCTTCACTCACGCTTGCCACCAGTTCCCGTCTAGCTTTTTCAAAGTCTTCAGACCCAACACAAACCTCGATATCCTCCTTTGATGCTTGAGTCTCAAACCACCACTGCAAACTGGTATTAGCTCCAAGCTTCTTTACCCTTTCATCTATTGATTTGGCCAAGCGTGTCATAGCATTGAGCATGGCGTCTGAGCAGAGAGCATAAAAATCCGCACCCGTGTAAGTGAATGGGCACGTCTCGGCGACTGCACGGAGATCGAGATCTGAAGAGAGATTAAACTTTCTAGTCAAAGCTTGTAAGATATTGAATTGCTTCTCATGAGTATCAGAGACTCCAAGGTAAACCATCTTATCGAATCTATTCAAAAAAAAAGTTAATACCAAACAGATCAGGCATATATGACTAAAGAAATACCTTCCGGGTCTAAGAAGTGCTTCATCTAGCAAATCAGGCCTGTTCGTAGCACCAACGACAAAAACACCCTCACCGCCTGAGCTGCTCATTCCATCAAGCTCAGCAAGTAATTGTGATACAATACGATCCATGACACCACCCGAGTCACCTTGGTTACCTCGTTTAGGTGCTACGGAATCAAGCTCATCAAAAAACACAACACATGGTTTAGCATCTCTCGCACGCTGAAACACCTTCCGTACATTAGCTTCAGACTCTCCAATATACATATTAAGTAATTCTGGACCTTTGACTGAAAAGAAGTTCAAAGAGAAAGTAGTAGCAATAGCTTTGGCAAGCAAGGTTTTTCCAGTTCCTGGCGGACCATAGAAAAGGATTCCACTGCGCTTTTTTACTCCACCAGCGAATAAATTTGGAAATTTTAATGGCATTTCAATAGTATCCATAATTTCAGACTTCACGTGCGCGAGGCCTCCAACGTCTTCCCATTTAACACTGGGAATACGAGGGGCTCCAATAGAGTCACTATACTTCCTTCTTGCGTCACTTATGGCATTTTCGAAATCAGCAGGAATCAGTTGTAGATATCCTGCGTGAGCAAAAAGAACATCCCTGGACGAAGTGCGTGAGGCGGGAGTTGACAACTCGGATGCAGTCTTCTCGAGCCGATCTAATGCGTAAGAAACAGCTGATTTCACAATTGCCACTATATCTTGTGCAACCAATCCTGCTGATTGCAGTGCTAATGCGGACAAATCAACATCCTCGCGCACAGCAAAACTCTTTGGAAGACCGAGAGTGCTTGGAGGATCTAGTTGAGGTGTAGTTGAAAAGCCTCCCAGTGAAATTGTTGCCGGTGACAACAGATAACTAAAGATAGCCTTGCGCTCGGCTTCAGACGGGGTTGCCATCTCAATCTCAAAATTGAAAATGCTGCGCACTTCATCTGCAACCTCGTCAATCTCTACCGCCGTTGCCACCATCACAATTCCAGAAGAGGAGTTCATGAGATTCTTGAGTGTCGCGGATATTTTAACAGAAGCCTGACTTCCTGTACCACTTCCTTCAGCAGGTCTCTTAGCAATAGCATTGATCTGACTTAGAATAATAACACAAGGCGCACAGTTTTTCGCGCGATCTAGTCTAGCTTCTAATGCAGCCAGCGTCTTTGTATCGGTTTCATTTATCAAATCATTCGCTTCAATATGGTATACATGAACACCCAGTTGTGACGCCGTTGACTTTATCATCGTGACTTTGCCCACCCCTTGTTTTGCAGAATGAACTATGATCCCGGTGTTCAAGGATGCACCTGGAGCGGTCATACTAACTGAAAGCAGTTGCTTAAACCTTGCACTGCTAGTTGAGTCAATCACTGGGAGAGGTGCAATGCTGTGGTATTTATCCCAGAAAAAGTCTGATGTCGGCGGAATACTAGCTTGCACACTTCCAAGCTGTGCCACTCTAGTTTGAGAGCTATCCACGTAGAATGCTTCATTATCTTGTCCGTTCGACTCACCATCTGAAGCTAGAACTGCTGTAACTTTAAACCATACAATAGCAGACGCCTTGAAATCTGTCATTGTAAATAAATCATCGTTATTATTGCTAGTGGTATCAGCAGAATACATAAGCTTCGCCAGAACTTCATCAATTGGGATTGCAATCAAGTCACTTTTAGCAACAAGTCGCTTATGCCGCTCAAAAAAACCTCGCAATCCTTTCATGAAAGCTTGCTCGTAGACTTTTTCAGTAGTTACAAACGAGCTTACTCTAGCAATTGTGATTTCTCTCGCAGTACGTGGTTCATGTGTGGGCTGCGAGTCCATAGGCTCTAAAGAGACCATATGTGGGTTGCCGATATTATAGAGCAAAACAGGAGGTAAATACAAGTGTTTTCGATCGAATAAATCGCTAGCCGGGAACGAGTAAACCCGGATCGGTCTAAATGAAGTTTCTGTACGTATATATACCTTCGAAGTCATATTAGCAGACAAATACTTGCAACCAAATGACCCAAGCTCACCATGTCTCCCGAAAATACACCCATGCGAGCTAATACCTCCACATCTACAAAGCCTCTAGCTTCATTGTCGTCTAATCCTTGCTCTGACGGCGTCAAAAGACCTGAAGGAACTTTCATCTTTAACTGTCGTATTGGTAATTGAACTCTTCTATTGTTGTGCGCGGCCAGTTGTGGTGAGGCATGTAGTGTTGTCAATCCAGAACCTATACTCTTACTGTTTTGTGAATCAAAAAAAGTACTGAAAGTGAAGGTTTCTTCATTAGAGATCCAGCCGTCTGACTCGATATGTACTTCACCGTTGCTGTTGACACCATTCGTAATTGCTGTATAGTTTCTGTCCAATACAAATGTCAATTTCGTGACACCAGGAACCAATAATCCTTGATCAACAGGTTCACAAGCCTTGACTCTGCAGTCTAATATAGGCAGATACTGATTTCTCCTTAACACCTTCTGTGGTTTGAGAAACTGAGATACTTGGGATTTCGAAATAGTGGAAAGATACTCGTAAGCGGGTTTTTTGAATGATAACACCGCATGAGTAAGAGGAATTGCCTTAACGTGTTGGAGCACAACTTGTGTATAATCTTCAAGACTAAAAGTTGTTGACGGAGAATACAGAGCAGCAGTAGAGGGAGCCAAAGATGAATCACGCATGCAACCGTACATTTGCCATTGCGGGGACAAGGATAATGACAATTCTGCAATTGAACAAAGAGATATAACGGGTGTCTTAGAGTCTGATTTTTCTCCGTTGGTTAATGAGTTGTGACTTTTATCTTTATTTGAGACTGTTTCCGAGATCAAAGGCAAATCCACTAACTCGTCAAATAGATCATCTGACAACGCGATTATTTCACTTGATAGACCATTAAATTTATCACTCTCATCTGGGCCATAAAGCACTCGTAGTGTTGCATTTCGAGGTTTAAAGACTCTTTTCTGTCTTCGCTTTCCGGTTCTCATTTTCACATGCTCATCGCTATTACCACGCTCAACCCCATTACCTGAGAAGTCACTATCCTTAGTATCTGATCCGACGATTTCGTTATTCGGTACTGTCATAACCAAAAAACTTCTATCAAAAAAACATTGCCTTGCCTGCAAAATTTGTGGGAGGAACACTCAAAGAGACAGACGCGCTGAGTTACTATTTCAGTTCACCCCACCTTCTCCATCTACCGAGTTATCCAGAGCGGGGGAATTGGCAGTTAAGGCGATTGTACTCTAACCTTAAAATGCTTCTCCATTACAATCAAACCTCAAACAAATAGATAACTTTAACAAAGATTTATTAACAGATTAACGAGTAAATTACACAGCGAAAAAAATGCAAGAAAAGGCAACCCGAGACAAAATCAGAATAAAAAAAATAATAAAACCAATCAACTTTTGTAACCGCAGAAACGACGCTAAACAACCAAACTAGTGTATAAATGTACGAAAAAAAGATTCCCAGTTTCATCGTTCTTGCTTTCTCCACTTCCTTTCTCTATCTTTCTTTCTTTTTTCTTCTCCTGTTTCCAATCACGCAACCGCAATAATTTTAACTGTTACCGCAGATAAAAACCAAAACCCAGAAAAAAAAACAAAAGAAACTTATCAAAGAAAAAAATTAACCATTGCGAAAACCAAAACTAAACATTGAGTCCAATAAAATGCCGGTAAGAAAACCCATACCAATCTAAACGCTGCCTTTTCCTATCTCCACTTTCTTCTCAACTTTTTTCCAATCACTCTAGAATAATCAACAGAACAAGCAAATGCAGAAATAAAATGAGTTAATCGTCTAGTATCGTGACACTGCTTCCCCTTAATTTCATTCTCAAGTACCATTTCCAAACATTTGAGTGGTTTAGAAAGTGATCTTCTTGCCCTGGAAAGGAACGGCGTTGCTGCCAGAACCACGGCTGCCACCGAATCCACCACGAGGACCACCACGGCCGCCACGACCGCCACGGCCACCACGGCCACCACCACGACCTCCGAATCCGCCACGGCCACCGAATCCACCACGGCCACCGCCGCTGGAAGGATCACGAGGAGTGGAAAAGTCAAGTCTGACAGGACGGCCAGCAATCTCGACTCCGTTAAGAGCCTCAACAGCAGCCTTAGCCTCGTCGACGGAGCTGTACTGAACGTAACCGAAACCCTTGAGCTGTTCGGTCTCAGGGTTGGTGGGCAAACGAACGCTAGTGACGTTTCCGTGCTCACCGAAAGCCTCGAAGAGGGCATCGCGAGTAGCATCGAAAGACAAGTTTCCAACGAAAATAGTGTCAGAAGGCTCCGAAAGCTTATCACCGTACTTATCAGCACGCTGGTTCTTGAAGTTGTCTCTCTTGGGAGCAGGGTTAGAGAAGTCAAGGTTAACAGGGCGTCCGTCAATCTCCATACCCTGGTGATCTTGAAGAGCCTTCTGGGCAGAAGCAGAGTCGGAGAAAGTAACGTAACCAAATCCTCGGGAACGGCCAGAGTCTCTGTCGGTAACGATACGAGCAGAGTCAACAGGTCCGATAGCCTCGAACTCACGCTTGAGCCACTCCTCATCAACATTGAAAGAAAGACGTCCGACGAACAAAGTAGTTCCCTCTTCGCTCTCGTCAGTCTTCTGCTTCTTCTCGGGAGCAGCAACGCTCTCCTCAGCCTTACGCTTGGTAGCCTGGGGCTTCTCAACCTTCTCCTCTTCCTTCTCGTCAGAGTCAGAGTCGGAATCGTCAGAGTCGGAGTCGGAGTCGGAGTCAGATGCGCTCTCTTCCTTTTTCTCAGCCTTGGTCTCCTCCTCGGAATCGGAATCGGAATCAGAGTCGGAGTCAGAGTCAGAGTCGGATTTGGCAGCTGCAGCAGGCTTAGCATCCTCCTTATCATCAGAAGAATCGTCAGAGTCGGAGTCAGAGTCAGAGTCAGAGTCAGAGGAATCCTCCTTAGCAGCAGCCTTAGCGGCAGGCTTCTCTTCCTCCTCATCAGAGTCAGAAGAATCGTCAGAGTCAGAGTCGGAAGAGTCTGATGACTCCTCCTTCTTAGCAGCCTTAGCAGGAGCCTTCTTGTCAGCCTTCTTAGGAGCAGGAGCCTCCTCCTCAGAGTCAGAATCAGATGACGACGAAGAGTCAGAGTCAGAGTCAGAGTCAGAAGATTCAACAACAGGCTTCTTCTTTTGCTCCTTCACCTTGGCCTTCTCAGCAAGCTTAGCGGCAACAGCGGCGGCAGCAGCAGCAGCCTTCTGCATCTTAGCTGGCTTTCCGTTCTTATCAGCAACAGCAGAAGCAGTGGGCTTAGCCTCTTTCTTCTTGATACCAGCGTCCTTGGGCGTAAGAGCCTTGGACTTCTTGTCCTCTTTTGAAGATTTCGTCTTAGCCATCTGAAGTTGAGATTAGTAACTATTATAACGTCTTTGATGAACTGGCGAAAAGTGTTGTAGTACTCACTATTTATGTTTATATATATAACTTTTCAAATAGTACTTTTCTTCGAAAAAAGAGAAAGTACAAAAAAAAAGAAAGAGGGATGAGGAAAAGAAAAAGGGAAGAGGTAGAGTATAAAAATTTAGATAGGCGCGTGCTCGAGGCCTAATTTCAAAAATTTTTTTAGCCCTCGTGGTTGGGAGTTCTCGAGGGATAAAAGAAACTCTAAATTTCAAAACTCCCAAAGGATTCATACAGTTCTTGTATACGATCATCTTTTTGTTTTCCAATGGAAAGTGGTAATTAATCAATGTTGGTGGTCATTTGTGTAAGTTTGGTTATAATATTTTGTCTGAAACATAGTTGCAACAGTGTAATCTGGCGTTTTAAACTACTACAATAAGCTTTCAAATTTTCATCGTTGGCAAAAGTTTAATATCAGCGGTCTAGCAAAAATTCGAACTACCGCCACCCTATTTTTGATCCTTGTCTTCTGAGAAAAGCTTACATATCTCTTTAGAGATTGTTGAAATAGATCAGAGCGAGATGTAGCTTTTTAGGCATGATATATGCCAAGTAGTCTGCCATTATTAACTGGATCGATATACTGAACTGTTGAGAGCTGTGCTTTCATTAAAGTGTCGTCTCACTCAACAGTTCAATCAATAAGGATTCTCTCGCTAATGGGCCTGTCAACCCAACGCTAAAATTTACCTTATTTATTTTTATTTTTTTTTCTGTCTTTCTAATATATTCCAGTTCATTTCCAACAAGGTTGACGTGGCGTATTATTTCAGCTACTTTTCTT
Organism: Myxozyma mucilagina; assembly: GCA_030571435.1. Lineage (NCBI taxonomy): Eukaryota > Fungi > Ascomycota > Lipomycetes > Lipomycetales > Lipomycetaceae > Myxozyma > Myxozyma mucilagina. The sequence goes on along the minus strand of JAJLXV010000158.1, from coordinate 15,819 downwards.
TTTTTTGGATTTACTGGAGAAATTTTATTTCAAAAACTTGAAATCATGATATAAACGTGACTGAAAAAATCCTCACAATTATTTAAAAAATTACTAACACTGCGACTTATTTCAGATAATATAGTGTTTTACTTGAAACCTGTTCTGAATTTGTTTTCCATTACTGACCGAGCCCACTTTTTCAGTTGCAGATTTAGGTAAGATTACGTACATCTCGACAACGCTTGCAAAAAATCATCCAATTTTCATTCCTTTTGCTCCAAAACCACTGACATACAAAAAAAACTGATTGTATTAAAAAGAAAATTAACCAAACGAAAAAACAATTTAAACACGTTATAACGACTAAGAGCACATGCTCATTAAAATGGTTTCGTGTAAAATTCAAGCGTTCGTGTAAAAAAACGTGGCCACCGCGTTGTTTAAATCTGTGCATTAAACGGTTTAATTTTACATCGTGCTTAAATTCTTTATCTCTTTCAATTTTTTTTATAAACCTTTAAAGTTTGGTGATTTCAAGTGCTGTACGACAGATCGATAAGCTAAAATGTGCTTTGCTTAGATTAAATAGCCATATGTTAGGTTAAGCGGCAAATAAGTTTGGTAGCGTTAAGACTTTTTCCTGTCAAAAATTCAAAATCAAGTTTATTTTTGTCTTTCTCTAATGGGAATGAAATAATACCTTGGGTGAAAACTCTAGGCTGCTGTGAATCGAATAATCTCTCTAAATTTTTGCCTTGTTCACCTCAAATATACACCACGCCTCGGACATGTTAGGTCATACAATACTTAAGTTTTTCATTAACAAGCAGTTTTGCAGTATATCGTCTTCCTTTATCATCACGGAACAGAGATTTGTGACCTACACAAAATTATGGCAAGCACTTGGCTTTTTATAAATTTCGATATATCAAATCATCATCCCAAGCCTATCTACAGGCCTAAAAACTACCATAGATAGTCGTTGTCTTTCTTTATAAAACAGAAATACAGCGTTTGACAGGGTTCGAAAGTTGGATAGTCGGGAAACTCATTGCAGCGCCAAGTACAGTATAGTAATATTGCTCACCAGCCGTTCAATACAAAAATGAATAATGCCTCTGTATCAATACATGAGAAATTTTATACTAAATTCAATATATTAAATGGTTATTAAAAATCGAATGTCAAATCTGACAGTCAGGCGCACATTACATGGACCCTTGGACCCTGTAGAGCAACACGAGAAATCAAGTAAAAGTAAAAGTGAAGTCATATTTACGTGTTTCATCCGCTGAAAGTGTACAAAGAGTATGGCATGACATTGGTATATGAAAGTTAAAGGGTACAGACTGTGATGATGAACGCGGGCCACATGGCAGATGAAGAGTTTTAGATGGCACATGTGATGTAGAGTTTCCAAGTGATGAGATGTGGAGGTGCGCACATGGCTTTCAAGAAGAGTACTCAAAAGAAAAGTGAAGGACTTAGTAGACAAGGCAAATTTGTTGACAAGATTGAAGGATTACAAGGAGAGTAATACAGATATAATGCCAGATGGAGATGCCAGCTGTTTTCCGACTAGACAGATTCGAAATGAAAGATAGAGTGCAAAAACATAAAGCGCAAAGATTGAAAAATTAGTAGAGCAACAGAAAAGTGTGATGTCGAAAAAGATGGAAAAGAGTACAGAAGTGAAGATGGCTTTAGAAGTGGAATAGAAGGAGAGTACGACGGGCACGGCACTCGGACGATGGCTCGTGACGATCACGCACGGCACCACGGTATAAAGTCTAATAGAAATACAAGTGACGATGGTACCCAAGTAGATAGAGATGGGCAGAGGTGTGATGAGCGAAACAAGAGGAGTGACTGAGAACACAGATATACAGCAGAGTCAGTACAACAACCAGCGACATGTAATTACACGATCAATATAAGCAAAACAGGATACAGTATAAAACTGCAAAACAGGAGTAAACAGCGCAGAACACAGAACAGAGTACGGCAGATGCGGGTGGCCGCGTGGAGAGAAGAAGGGTTCGGCAGCGGGAAGATGGCAGAAGTCCGACGGCGGGCAGCAGCTCGCGTGGAGTCCACGCGACGCGGATCCGTGCGGTGGAGCGGGTCGATTGCGGCGGAAATAGGCGCGGTCGCACAGAGAGCGCACGAGTAAAACAGCACAGAAACGGGTACTCGCTTGAGCGATGAGTTTGACTTGCACGTGGCTGTGGCTGGGAGGGTGTGGCTGGCTGCGGCTGGAGGCGGGCGTCGAACAGAAACAAGGCGCAGGAGCCGCGAACGTCCCAAAGGAAAACCAAAACCCGGACTTTGCTGCGTGGAAAAGTTAGAATAGGAGAAAGGACCCAAAAGAACAGCCAACCAAACCGCGGAATAAGCTTCGGCAGAACAAGAAAAGAGGAAACAAGGACGAAACCCAGAATGCCGCCGCCGCCGCCGACGCTGCCGCCGCTTTCTTTAATGGCCGCGGACGCGCCCGCTCTTCCTCCGCTGCTTCCACGTTTCGAGAACCCTCGTCTTTTTGCTGCTGCTGCGCCGTCGTCGTCTTCGGCTTCGTCTTCGGCTTCGCCTTCTGTTTCTGTTCCTATTTCTGTTTCTGTCTCTGCCGCCGCCGCTGCCGCTGCCTCTTCGTCTTCGTCGTCGTCCTCGGCCACGTCTTTGCCCGCAATGTCGGCCGCTCCGCCCTCGCGCGACATCTTCTACCGCGGAGACGCGCACTCGTACAACTACCAAATGAACCAGCCCTATTCTCAGCAACAACAGCCACAGCAGCAGCATCAGCACCAGCAGCAGCAGCAGCACCCACAATGGCTGCAGAACCCGCAGCAGTCGCAGCAGCATCTCGCTGACTACGACCGGCGGGCGTCCTTTGTTGCCGCTGCCTCTGACCAGGCCTACATCACCGCTCAGGCTGCTGCTCAGGCCGCCGCCGACCAGCGCCCGCCTTTCATTTCTGCAGCCCAGCCTCGCGGTGGCCCTTCTGTTCCCCGCGGCGCACCGCCCGTCACCGGCCCAACGCCCTACGCGCCCAACCCCAACGCAGCTGCCCCGACAAAGGGTTTCCCCTATGCCTTTCCCGATCCCGGTGCGCCTTCTCTTCCTCTTGCGCCTGTCCAACAGCCGCCACAGCAGCAGCAATATGCTGCGGGTCCGGCTTCCTTGGGATATGTCTCGGCAGCCGCTTCGCGAAACTCCATCGATTCATACGACCGCATGTCCACGCGCTCGCTCGATCTCGACGATCAATCTTCCGTCGTATCCTCGTCTACTGTCGCTCCACCTGTCTACAACGGAGGTCTCGGACCAGGTCCTTACTCTCGCTCGCCTGAACTGCGCCAAACTCACAAAATCGCTGAGCGCCGCAGGCGTCAAGACATGAGCACTCTCTACGACGACCTCAAAAAGATTCTTCCCGACGAGAAAGGTGCAAAGTCATCTAAACACGACCTTCTCAACCGCGCTGTGAACATCATCCGCAACTACCAATCGAATACCGCAGATCTCCACGACGAGATCAACGACCTTCGCAGCAAACTTGGCATGTCGCCTCGTCGCTTTCCTCCAGTCTCTTCCACTGCTCCTGGTGACCGGTCTAATCGCAACTCCATGACTTCTGAACGCGATGACGCCTCTGATAACGACCAAATGGATCTTTCAAAATAATTTTTTTCTTCTCTCAGCATCGCTTGCCTCGATTAGTCCGTTCGTCGTTTCATTTCCTTTTTTGGCGTTTTGGCTAGGTGTTTTAATCTGTATATATTATAATATTTGCGCGGCTTTGCGCTACTTTGAGTTTTTGTTTTGAACCAAATTTTTTTTGATTGAAGTTGTATTATTACTTTAGTTTGTCTGGTGTTTTTGTGTTTTTGTGCTTTTGTGCCTTTTGGCTACGGCTTTTGGCTTATTTTTTCAACTTTGGGTAATAACTAGTGTGTGTTGTGTCTTCTTTTTGTATATCTAGTTTTATTTTGATAGCGTCTTGGATAAGCTTAGCTTAGGCTTTACTAACTGAATATACTTGTTCTTTGGGTGATTCTGCTGATTCCTGCTCTATCTACTCGTTTATTTGTAAATACCATGGCCTCCGCATGTCGCCACGTCCTCATCCCTCATATACGCACGTGCCTTGGGAGTTTCCAGTAAACCATATCAACTTCACCCATCCATAATTAATTCATACTCACGATGGTTACACAATGGTCTTAATGATGTCTCTATAAAAATCGTACCAATGTTAGAGCACCACAGCTTTGAGTTTCAAGAGAAAGCCATCCGGCGGGAAGTGCGTCTTTACATTATCCAACTTCGCCAGGAGCACGAAGCTTTAGCCAGCGTATTTGACCTATTCGTGATTCCTCTATGAACATATCAATCTAACACATTTAGGATCTTCTGAGGCAATCTCGAAGATCTGCTCGGTTAGCTACAAAACAGACAAAGTCTTCTCCGCCCGCGCTCTCCTTTACTGCCTTCACTCCAAAAACAAAGCCTTCCTCCTCCACCATCAAATTCACTATAGAGTCATACCCCAAACAATACTACACACCTCCAATCAAAAAGCAGATCCTTCAGCAATGTATCAAAACTCCATATGTAGCTCCTTTACCTATATACAAAGACTTTACGACGCTATCTTCTTGTGTATTGGTCGAAGACGATGAGGTACTGCGGTATTGGCCTTACTTTGGTGAGAACGGCGAGGAAGCAGGGCTGAATCTTGAAGAAATTTTCGAAGATAAAACAGAAACTGCAGCTGAGCATCTGAGACGAGAACGTATGTTGTTTACGTGTTTTGGAGCGGAGTGTAACTAACGATATAGGCGCACAATTTCTCTCTACGCACTTCTTTGCATTTATCGCACATTATGGTTTGTTAAAACAGCATCTAGTATCTTATTTCGTTTATAATGTTACTTCAAATTTAACGGTACATAAACCGGTGTTGCCGGATACAGACAAATTTGAGATTGACGAAAAAAAGAGAAAGTTGTTTGAAGAGTATATTCGAAAGTTAGATACCAAGCTGGCTTGGAGAGTCGATATATTTTGTAGAGTGTTTAAAGAAGTGACTCGTACTAGTGTTTGGGAGATTTTAAACATGTATGTCTTTCTATTTCCTGGTGAATCATGCTAATTTCTAGGTTTCCTGCGAGTTATTACATCGAAGATAAACGATCTGTGTACGGCTTTCTTCTATGTTTTATTTACTCTTCTAACAACTTTTTAGACTACGAAGTTCTCAGTCCTCTGCCGCATTTAATCTCGACTCATACTCTTCCCTTCTCTGTGCACTATGCTTTATGCATGAATGTCCATGGCATGGTATGTCCATCCAAATATATCACGAACTGTCTAACGTTACAGATTCAATCTATGTATCCTCGGTACAAGACGGTAATGTCAAATCTGTATCAAATCCGCAGTTATGCAATATCGTCAATAAAACTACCTCTGCTCGAAATATTTTGCCGGATGGAATTCCGTGTTCATCTGAATGTATTTTATCTGTAAGTAAATCAACGAAAAAAGGTTGCATAAGCTCACATAGAAGGAAAAACAACATAAAGGGAGAAACGGAACGAGGTCTATATCGTGGAGTGATGAAGATCTGGCATTACTGAAAATGACGGGAAAAGTGATGCTACAAAATGAGCGTACATCATGTCTTTTGACTACTATTATCAATTACTCTTGTCGCGAGGTATGCATTTGTCCTGATATTCATAATTTTTAGCTAATTATAGATTCATCAAAAACTGATCGATCTCAAATTAACACCGAGACATATTGAGGATCATCATAAAGACGTTGCTCAACATCTCACATCTGAAAGTCTTACATCTCATATTTTCACCAAACGCAAACGGAAAGCACAAAACGGATACCCCGAAGACTGCTCGTTAAGTGGCAATCATCTAAAACGCGTCGATCTTAATCCATGTATGCATAACGGACCTTGTGATTCCGACTGTGCGTGCGTGGACAGTAAAGTCTTTTGCGAAAAGGCATGCGGTTGTCCACCTTCATGTCCGCGACGCTACCGGGGTTGTAGATGTACAACTAGTCGATGCCGAACTTCCTCCTGTGAATGCTTTAAGTGGAATCGTGAATGTGATCCGGATCTATGTCGTTCTTGTGGAGCTGACGAAGTTCTTGACCCGAAGAACCGCGATATTGTTGATAATAAACGACCTTGTAAAAATGTCAATTTACAACGAGGACTGGGTAAACGGGTCATTGCGGGACCTAGTAATGTCTCTGGATGGGGTCTTTTCATGGGTGAAGAACTAAAACAGGATGATTACTTGGGTGAATATAAAGGTGAATCTATTTCTCAGGATGAAGCCGAACGACGCGGGTATGTGTACTTTCATTTATTTTGGAATTTTTCTGACCATCTTAGTAAAATATACGACAAAAGAGGTGTTTCATTTTTGTTCGAATCAACAAAGGGTATAATTTTTCTCTTCAGTATCAACGCATAACTTCAGACTAACGTATTTTAATAGAACAATGTATAGATGCAACGCGTGCAGGTAACAAATTACGATTCATCAACCATTCTCGACAAAACCCCAATTGCTACGCGCGCATTCTTTTCGTTAACGGAGTTCATCGAATTGCTTTTTTTGCAAAGAAGAGAGTGAAAGAAGGCGAAGAGCTTTTTATTGATTACGGGTATGTTTTTTTTCGAAGAAAAGAATTCTGATGCTACTTGCCAAGGTATCCAGTGATATTGACTCTTTCTAGGTATAACAATAAAACTATGAAATTCGTACCGCTGGAATACGGAAAATCTCGAGATAATGTATGAATATGTGATGCCTATAATGTAATAGAAGTAATATAATGATTTCACTGACATGTAATTAATGTCTCACTAGCTAGAAGAGAGTAAAACGGCAGTGGTGTCAGGAAATAGGGCTTCAATTGCATTTTAGACTTCAAAATATACTATTTCCGAAAAAGTGGTTTCAGCATTAGGCAGTGGAAAAAACATTTACAGTTTACAGTTTTGAATACTTATGACCAATCCATAATATATAACTGTACATTACATTTTGTCACACATGCCACAAAACAAAGAACTAAAAGAAACCCGTAAAACTTTTAAAAGAGCATCTAGAACTTGCTGAACTGCTTCTTGCCGCTCTCGGTGCTGTTGACACGGAGAACGTTGAATCGGACGGTCTTGGAGATAGGTCGGCACTGGCCAACGGTAACGGAGTCACCCTCGTTGACACGGAAGGCGGGGGAAACGTGGGCGGCAACGTTCTTGTGACGCTTCTCGTATCTGTTGTACTTGGGGATCTGTTCAAAATATTAGAGACTTGTAAACGGATCGAAAATGAAAATAGAGACGTACGTAGTGAAGGTAGTCACGTCTGATGATCAAGGTACGGTGCATCTTGGTGGAAACAACGGTACCGGTGAGGATACGACCACGGATGGAAACGAGACCGACGAAGGGGCACTTCTTGTCTATTCGAGGAATATTAGCCAATTTCGATCCCCATAAACGCCATATTATCGCATACCAATGTAGTGTCCCTGGATGGCCTCCTTGGGAGTCTTGAATCCAAGACCAACCTCCTTGTACCAACGCTTGGTCGACTTCTTTCCGCGAGTCTTCGCGTTAAGGAAGATGTGAGGTTGCTATAAACAAAAATTCCAATCAGCCATTGCTTCTTTTCACCGACAATCTATCCACAGCATCCTCCTCATGCCACTTCTTTCCTTCTCTCGATAATGACCTTCCTTCCGCACCATGCTGCTTCAATCTCGTCTCTTAACATATAATACTGCATACCTTCTGGAAAGCACGCTCAGACTGGACGGTCAACTCGGTAGCCATGTTGTTTGTCGGGTTTGTCGATTTGGCTGGGAACGGGGTCGATGAGGCACACTAAACTCAGCTATTGAGTGAGCCTCCAATTCCGCAATCTGTGTATACGACTTCACCCCAGCGCAAAAAAAGTCTAATCACGTGTTTTGTATTTGTGACTGTGTTTCTTTCTAGTTGTTTGTTAAATAGTGTAGGGCTCAAATAGCCCTAACTTAGATGCCGGATGTCAGCGATGACTGTTAAGGTTTCAAATGTAAACTTTAGTTTGTTTACTTTTTGGGTTGTTTGTTTACGTTGCGTTCACGTGAACTTGTCTTGAAGTGTGACGCGCGTATTTTCACCTTGTACCACCGCTGGGTCTCTCTCTCCACCATCAAAGATCAGATTTACGTGATTTGTATTGATAGACGCTTTTTATAAGTGAAAAGTAGACATACAATCAATATATAATTATATCAAGACGACCGATTGATTCACAATGAGTTCACCTTCAAAGATTCCTTCCCCGCAAAAGTCATCACGCAGTCATCGGCAGTCATTAGCTTTCGACATTTTTGGTAATAAAGAAAATGCTATGATTACACCATCAGCTTCACGACGAAAGCGTGCGAAAAGTTTGGACGGATCTGAGGAGGTAACATTATCAATACCCAAAAAGCAGAGAAATGAATCAAGAATTCCAACTGCGAGTGGTGTACGTATTTTCTATGCCGATTTTAGCTACAAATTTGGATGGATCTAATTTCTTTTGATTAGCCACCAAGAGGCATTTTAAAAGCTTCGTATAACAATGACGATAATCATACTGTAATTGGTGTCATGCAAGTGGCACTTAAAGCAGAGCCTGCGCCAAAACCAAAGCCTGCAGTGAAAGTCATGAGCAGACGAGTTAGTTTTGCTCCAGAAGCTACATTACAGTAAGCTTACCTATAAAGTCGTCAGATGTGTTCCGACTAACTTGAAATAGTACTTTTGATATCGATATGGCAGATGAGAATTCGTCGATAGCAGCATCGTCTGTTGCTAGTACCCCAAATTCGGCACAAGATACTTCACAAATTAATTCGTCCATTTTTTCGAATATTATAAACTATCAACAACGATCTCCAATTTCCAAAGTTGATCATAATGAAAGAGTTGAAACTGCGTCAGATGACGAAGAAATTGTTGACGCGGATAACGATGACAGTGAAGTGGAAATGGAAGATGCCACTGACGTGTTTGACGAATCATTCCATGAAGAGATGCCAACTGCTGAGCATCACAGTGAGAGGTATCAGCCAGCAATACCTAAACAAATTCCGTCCTTCAGCGGAGGGTTTTTCTCCCCGCTTAGATCGAAAGCACCTCAGCCATCGCCCGTAGGAGTTAATAGAAGTAGTATCGATATGGAGGACTATCATGATGACGACGACGGAATGAAAACTCAAGCAATGGACATTACAGGTACGTTCCAAAACTTCAATAGTCTCGATGCTATAGCGTCGCCAGCTTCTGTTGAAGATGCGGATGACCAGACAATGGAAATTACTCGAGCAGTCGGTTGGATAAGTCAGCATGAAGAGGATAGAAATAGTGAGACGGAAAACGATAATGTTACGATGGATGTCACCAAAGCTGTGGGTTTTATTCAAACAAAGAGAGAACAAGACTTCGAAGATGACAATGTAACTATGGATGTTACTCAAGCTGTGGGACTGATACAAACAACACCGCAGGCTGAAGTCGATGATGATACGCAAAATGTGACAATGGATGTTACTCAGGCTGTTGGATTAATTCAACCTGCAGAAGACGAAACGGTAACAATGGACGTAACTCAAGCCGTGGGCCGTTTAAACACCATTTCCCAGTACGGTGATGATGAGCAAGATATGGATCATTCAACAGCTGAAGAAGATAAAACGGAAGCAATGGATATCACCAAGGCAGTTGGTATAATTGAACCAGAAGATGGCGATGATACTCAAGCTATGGATGTGACCGTAGGAGTTGGATCATTACTCAAAAGCAATCCAGTCGGTAGCGAAAAATTGAGTGAAACTACTCAAAACAGCGCCCCGTCGACGCCTCAGAAGCCATCGACTCCTCTACAGCAAATATCATCACCGCGTACTGGTTCCCTTGTCCGTTCGGGTAGTATCAACTTGCTTACGCCAATTCGGGTGCAGAACAGAACCCTTCAGAACTTAAAAGATTCGGTCCGGAAAGAATCTCAATCGCCCAAATCGCAGAATTCTCCTGCTCGAAGCTCTCCCGCGTCAACATTGCGAAGAAGGCGAAGCATATTGGAGAAGGACATTTTGAAGCAAGAATTTGATGGACTAAATGTTGCAATTGGGACACCTGAGGGACAGAAATTAAAAAGCGATATTAACGAGACATTATTCAATTTCAGTACTAGTAGCCTTCAAAAACGAATCCAAAGTCTGACGCCAAAGAAAGTGACTCGAACGCCTGTCAAAGCCTTAATTAAGTCTGCAAGGAAGGAAACGATAGCTGCTATGAACGAAGAACAACATAATGCTTTAGCAAAACGCTACTCGCCACTGAAGGCACACTTATCTCCACAGCGAAGTGTGGGCAAGTCGTTAACAGACATTCCAGCACCTGTATTGCGATTTGAAAACACTCCGATGCAAACACGCACGCCTGTGAGAAAATCAAACACCTCTGTCGTTCAAGTGCAAGAAAGCGCGCTGGAAGAAATTGAAGATGACTATATTCCACTTTCTCTTAATGATTTCCTTCGTATGACTTCTGTACAGTTTCTGGAGGGCCTAAACACTAAGCGACGAAACACGACGTTCAGACCAGCACTAGAACATGAGTCGGAAGCCAGTTTCACTGATAAAGTGCTCTCACGTCATCTCCATTGCCCCATGCTAGAGCTATACGAATTTGTGAGTAATACGAAACAGTAGTTGCAATCTATACTAACATCAAGCAGAGTTGCCGTGAACTGCGAAAAAACATTCAAGAGGGAAACGAAGTTTTCGATGGTCTCGAAGCGGATACTCTAGAAGAAAATCCACTTTTATTTAGACAGTATCTTTCTGCATCGTTGGATGGGCAGGTAGCTTTCTGCGCACAGTTCAAGGTCATTAAAAACTATGCACGTCTAGTTTCAAAAGGTATTTGGTACGAATGGCGCGCCAAATTACTAGATGGTGTGATGAACAGTTTGACCAAAAACGTCACGGCTCTTGAAAAAGATGAGAAAGGAATGGAAATCGTCAATGATAAAATTTCTCCTTCGTTGCCTGAAATCAAAGCGCGACATACTGCATTGAAAGCCAAACTTGACATTCTTAAAAGACGCAAAAACGAGGTTGATGATTGTGACAAAGAAGAGCTTTTTGATGCGAGAAACCAAGTAGCTGAAGAAATAGCAGATGTTGACAGCAAAAGAAGCCTTAAAGCAAAACTTGTTGCTGAGGATGAAAATCTTGAAAAAGCGATCAAAGAAAAAATTGCGGAGCGCATTACTTGCAATGAAGGAATCGAGAAAGCAGAGACTATTATTAAAGAAAATAGCGGTATTGATACAGCCCAAATCGATTTTATTAAGGGTATTGTTGATTATTTTGTAAGCTGTACTTGCATTTGCTAATTCTAACCATAGATAAACTGTCATTGATTGAGGCTCTGTTTGGTTGGAAGGTCGTGAGACATGACCAGAATATCATCACTTTATGTCTCGATGATTTAGTGACCATTGAGGTATCGATAACTGACGAGAAACTTCAGAGTCTCTCACTCAAAAATTTGAATTCTCCCGTAAGTAGCTTGGTTTGACGTTTGTTGAAGATTAGTGCTCACAGATTATTATAGCTTGCTTTATTTTTCGCTAAATTATACGAACAAATAAAAACCACAGAAACGATTGGACGGCTCTTTTACAAAGCAAGTCAACTTTCGCAACAGTTCAAGTATATCTCTCAAGAGATTCAGTGGTTATCAAGTCGTTATATTTGCGATGTCAAATTCAATAACGATACTCTGACGATAAATGCCGAGGTTTTTATCCGCGAGACAAGTACAAAACAGATTGTTCAATATAACTTAACACTGGATAGTGTTCGGAACGGTGCCCTGGTAGTGGGTTGCAAGTCAGATGTTAACGTTGTATATGGATCGCAGCAATCCCTACCACAATATGCTTCTCGACAAAAAGGATCACTAAATGATTCCTTCTTAGTCGTAACAGGAAGTGGTGTGAGGAGCACACATCCTCTTGGGGTCTTTACTGCCTTCTAACGCAGAGTTACTATATAGGTTATATACGGTGTAAAGGAGTTTTAACCATGTATTGATTGTCATGTGAAAGTTTCACAATAAAAGCGGGATCTAAAAAACTTGACTAATGAGAAAACGAGCGAGCTCTTCTCACATTTTTCCAATTATCTCCGATATGTTGTTTCTAATTTGCGTTAGTTTGTCCGTGCTTTGATCGAAGAAATACTCGTAGTCCGTGATGTCCGAAATAGGCATTGCCCAATTTGTAGTTCTGCTGGTCCGTGAGCGAGGACGCCAGATGAACTCGTGCGGCGCTACCTACATGCTCGGTCGATGGCATCCCGCGATTGGCGCTCTTCTTGAATGTTAACAGCCTCGACTTTTCGACCTCAATTGTATTATAGATTTGCTTGTAAATCAACCTTCATAAAGTCGCGCTTGTTTTTTTTGGAATTTAAACAGACATATTATCAATTCTCATCCAAAATGCCTATTGATCAAACTGACAAAGACGTCACCTTGACGCATGCTGGCAACTCTGTCAAGATTCTGCTCCACGGAGCCAACATCTTATCTTGGAAAGTCAATGGCGCAGAAAAGCTTTTTTTGAGCGAGTGAGTGAAGATTGAATTGCTTTCTTTATTGTCAATAGCAATTATCATGCTAAGATCACATTAGAGGTGCCATTTTGGACGGATCGAAAGCCGTTCGCGGCGGTGTCCCATTGGTATTTCCTGTAAGTCTTGTGGTATAGGATTTAGATATCATGATCTAATTTTTGCTTAAAAGGTTTTTGGTAAGGCTACTTCAGGACCCACTGCAACACTTCCTCAGCATGGTTTCGCTCGTCTGTCCACCGTAAGTAAAGCAGTGAATTAAGCAATGCGTCAGTTCGTGTATTGATATTATTTTAGTGGGAGTTCCTGGGTCAGACCACAGCAGACCCTTTGACTGTTCAATTTGGACTTGGTCCAGAAAACGTCCCTGAAGACTTGCGTTCTTGCTGGCCTTTTGACTTCACTTTGATCTACACCGTATCTCTCGGAGCGAACACATTGGAAACCTCTCTGTCAATCTCGAATCCTGGCAATGTTTCCTGGGATTTCCAGACTTTGTTACATACTTACTTTTATATCCCTGATGTTGACAAGGTTTCGGTTACGGGTCTTACTGGAGTCGATGTGAAAGACAAGGTCTCAAAGACCGACTACTCTGAGAGCAACACCGAGGTCACAATTAGTTCCGAGGTTGATAGAGTCTACGAAAATGTTTTGTCCCCCGTGACGATCGCTTCTGATGGTAAAACTCTTTTTGAAATCACACGAAGCAATTTGGATGATGTTGGTATGTATAACATTATGATTCTCAATGTGTTTTTTTGTTCGTTAACATAGATTTAGTTGTTTGGAATCCTTGGACCAACTGCACTAAAATGGGTGATTTCAAGCCCATCACTGGATACAAAAATATGATTTGTGTAGAGGCTGGCAGTGTGAGTAAGTGGACTACTTTAGCTCCTGGGGAGTCGTATGTCGCTGTTGAAACCATCAAAGCGCTTTTGTGATTGCTCCGAGTAGGAGGAAATACACATAGTAAAGTAGGCAGTATTTTAGTTGTTTAGGTTTACAATAAATTTTGGATCTATAATTTTGGATCTATTGTGCATCAGATTGGACTATATTACATTATAACTCTTGACCGTCAGTATACACTAAGCAAAATGGTCTTTTCGTGAACATCGCAGCTAAGTCCAACATTGCTCCCAATATAGCAAAACCACTGCTAAATACTACCAGCACGCTTATTTTAGGTAGTTTTAGGCAATCCATCAGCTCCAACCAGACTTTCGTTCGACTTTTGAGGGCTAGGGCCAACTCCGGTTAAAATAATTCTAGTGATACCTTCTTTCAAACTGCTGTACATTCCCTCAGTGATTCCTTCTGGAACAGACGCAGCGATTTCAGACTTTTTCTGCCATCCGTCAAGATTGGGAAGAGCAGCTTTAAGCAGACCCAAAACAATGGGCTCATCCTTCTCCAGATAGTACAGAACTGCATTTGGACCAGCGTCAAATGTGTAAGCTGCAACAACGCGGCCAGCCAAGCTGTTGACTTTCTCGATAAGACCAATAACGTTACGAGAAACATCATTCAAGTAAAAAACTGGAGGAGATGAGTCCAAGCAAACGGCGTGAAACTGATTAGAATCTTGCATGGTTAGTGTACCAAATGTCTCAAAATCCTTTTCCAAAATAGATTTAGACATCTCCTTGAAACGCGCGGGAACAACAGTTTCCACCCGGTATTTAAAAAGAGGAGAAGTGTTCGCAGTGGTCTGCATTCCAGTAGTGGAAGACGTCTCTTTCTTTTTAGCGGAAACAACCAAGATAGCAGCACGCATATCAGGCCATTGCGCTTCTGTAGCAATTTGGACAGCACGAGAATCAGAGCCATCTTCCTTTTCACCCATCTCCCATGCCACATAGCCACCAAACAGCGAGCGACAAGCAGAACCTGAACCCTGTCTCGCAATTCGGGATAGTTCTTCCTCGCTCTGAGGTAGCTCGTACAAATCAGCAATTGCACGAACAAGAGCGGCAAATCCGGCTGCAGAAGAAGCGAGACCTGCGGCCGTGGGAAAATTGTTCTCAGACACAATGTGTAACTTGTAGGAGCTGAGATATGGCAGAGATGGATCCGAATCCTCGAGTGCCTTTCTGAGAGCACGCAGTTCGGCTAGACAAGCAGATGTACGAGCGCCGGTTAGAGACTCCTCAGTTCCATTTAGCCATAATGTATCTTTTGTAAATGACTCTGAAGCCGAAGCGGTAGTGTGTGTTCGCAAGTCATCCTGCGAAAGCGTAACTGAGATAGAAGAGTTCGTTGGTAGATTGAGCTTGGTATCTCGTTTTCCCCAGTACTTGAGAGTCTATTTTTCATTTAGTAATAGCTCAAACAAAACCAATAAGCTACATTCACTTACAGCAATATTGACGGGAGCTGTCGTAGAGGCAGTGTATATTTTCGCCATCGCAGAATTAAATGATGAGATTGATTGGCTTGAACTGACGCTATATGCGACTTTGCGAGGAACGCAACAATAAAGTATGATTGTTCGAAAGCCGCACGGATCTTTTTCGAGGAGCTGGTAGATAAATAACTGTAGCTCTCGTACTACAGTACCGAAGACAACCATGGACATAAGTTGCTAATTAGAAGATAGACCAGCCTTGCTCGGATTTTGCTAACTAAGAGATAGATCAGTTAAACAGATGGTTTCTTAAGATAATCCGGTCTATAGCTGTTTTTTAGTCCATACTTAACACTAGCTCGAAGGCAAAATAAGCTTTACGCCTGATTACATCGAAAACTCAACCCATAAGATTAAAAAATCACACTAGTCAAGTAAAAACAAAACAAAAGTAAAATAAAATAAAAAGAATAAAAAATATGATAAATTCGCTATATAAGAAAGATAAGAGTGACTAAAAGAACGTACGCCAAAGTACACCCCAATCAGCTTCATTCTTATCAATTGTTGCTGTTTATTGCTCTAAGCAATGCTCTAAACATTGGAGCTTTGGATTTGTTGAATGTTGTTCAAGAATTGCTATTAATTTTATTAAATATTTTTTTTTTATATCTTAAGGGCCATTTATTAGGCATATACATACATAATATGGCTCGGAGACAAAAGAGCATAGAATCTGACTACTTCACTAACTTAACTGTAAC
>JAJLXV010000157.1:0-36667 GCA_030571435.1 Myxozyma mucilagina | reverse complement strand
TATCTATTTATCTATTTATCTATTTATCTATTTATCTATTTATCTATTTATCTATTTATCTATTTATCTATTTATCTATTTATCTATTTATCTATTTATCTATTTATCTATTTATCTATTTATCTATTTATCTATTTATCTATTTATCTATTTATCTATTTATCTATTTATCTATATTTATATACTTTCTGTTTCTAGAAACATCAGTAATCAACTAAGACGTAGATTGCATGGTTTCTTGAAGCTGTTCAACTTTTAGTATTTATTTTTGGTTTTGATTTACAGCCTCTAAAGAGTTTTGAGATTTTTTGAGATATAACTTATTTGATTTAATGCCTGCTCTTGTTTTTTAGATTTTCTATCTGCTGATTTTCTGCTGATTCTATTCATTTTGTGAATTCCGTTGTTTCTGTCCTGTCTTCACTTTGTCGTTTCTCTTTAGTAATGCTTCTTGTTGTTATTGGTGCTTCTGCTAGTTCTACTGTCTTGTTGCTACTTCTGTGTTCTTTTGCTTCTGTTGCTTACTAATCATTAGCTTATAGTTGAACTGTCTCTTTGTGATTTCTAGTGCTTCTTGTGCGAATTGTCTTGGTTTCATTGTATCTATATTTATGGCTTCATCGTGCTGATTGAGTTATTATATATCTGTCTCAATGTGACATCTGTCGGTTCTGTCTAATCTGTGACCTATAGCATCTATGTTCTATTAGTTTTGTTGATTCGGTTCATCTTGCTTTAGTCGCCATGCCAGTTCTGTTATATTGCTCTTTGCTCTTTTTTGCTTCTTGGTTTTTGCTGTTTCTTTTCTTTCTGTCAAATTTGTCGCTTTTGCGATTTTTAATAATTTTGATTTTCTGTGATATTTGAAATTCTTTAATTTCTGTTAATTCTGTTATTTCTGTTATTTCTATTATTTGTTGAACATGTCCTTGAGACACTTCATAAAATGCTGTCTAAAATACACTAAATCAGGATGGCATCTTCATGATGGAATTGAATGACTCCGTGTTGGACATAAGCAGTCATCAAAGCACGCACGACTTGTATGTCAAATTCGCAAGCCGAATTTTCAAAAAAGAAGTGCCTTGATTTTTACTGCCAAGTGCGGACGTGTGTCATTGTTGTTGGATGCCCACCATGCCTTCAATTCTTGTCTACAATCTACGCGTACCCACCGTCGAATGCAGGCTCGTGCGCCTTCTTTGGCCAGCTTATTTGCGATCTTATTATCAGGGTTATCTGAGTGCCCCGGAGCTCAAATATTAGCTGCTTGGTCAACAGCAGAAGCCTCAGCATTTGTGATTTTTGTAATGAAGTCAAGAGGCAGTGATACTTGCCTGAGGGTATCATTGCTCTGAAGAACCCCACAAGTTGATGAGAGCCGCGTTAATATTATCTAGCTCTCAAATTTAGAGATAAATCTGTAGTAATAATTATTTAATCGGATCTGTTGTTTTAGGGAAAAAAATAGATTATGTGATTGCTCTTTGAGGAAATCTGCCGCTGAGTGATATAGTACATTATCAAATTTTGAAAAAAGCTGTTTTAGTAAAAAGAATTCAAACAAACGAAAATAATATATGCTGTTCTCAATGAGAATATTGTGTTATGAAATGTTTATAAGATGAAAAAAAATTTTCGTTGTATTCTTAAAACCTGTAAATTTACGCTTATGAACGCTTAAACACCGACTGTTATCCAATATCCATTAATCAACAGTAAATAAGTATAGCAAACACGAAATTATAAATTGTGTTTTTCACAAGCGGATTTTTGTAAACAAGTATAAGTCTACGTACACGAGCAAATAAGCAAATTTTCTTAAAAAGCGCGAAACTGTGAGTATATTTTACACTAAATACATCGTTTGTTGACGTTAAGACGTACGTACGTACGTATGTATGTATGAATGTATGAAAAATAAAAAAAAAATGTAAGAGATTATATATAAAAAAGACGTCAAATCTGGTGAACAATAAAATGTATGTATTGATTCATTTGAAATAAATCTGTTAAAATCTGCTAATTAAACACAAGTTTTCTTTTTTCCCAATTAGTTACCGTGTTTTTTCATTACATAAGTTAGCGGTGACTTTCCTCGCAACGCCGTTAAACACCAAGGTGACGTACATTCATTGCGTAGTGTTTTTTTTACAGCTGTAATAGCAGTAGAGATATATATTTGTAAGTTTGGTTTAAGCAGATTAGAAACCGTATAGAAGAAAATGAAGTATAAAGTTGACAACGAGTTTTTTTTTGTAGATTTATCCGCCAAAGACTAGATGATTAATCACAAACCAAGCTATTCTACCACTGAGGCACAAATTCGTTCAATTTACAGATAAAATTTTAGTATACACAAATCAAAAGTCTTTTCTCTCAAGAATCGCTGGTGTTGATAAAATTAATTCATGGTCTACAGTGAGATCAACGGAAAAACCCTCATTTGGTGAATATTGTTTATAAAGATCTAACTAACTTACCAAAAACCTTGAATACAGCATAATTTCTTTTTTTCTTTTAAAAAATACATATTGTTTAAGTAAAAGTAGAATTACGTTATTAGAAAAGCTTGATGTACGTATTAATTTTTTTTTTACTTAATTGCTGCTCTACATGTGAGCCAGTAACCATTGAATGTGCAAAATAAATGGGCTTTCAAACAGGAGATATTTCTTAAACATGAGCTTTCAAACAAAAATATTTCTTAAACATGACTAATTATTGTTGTTTTCTTAATTTGGGCTCATATTAAGTACTTTGTTTTTCTTTTTTTACTGTGATTAAAAAGTCGTTGATGGGCATATAGATATAAGCATGCAAATCCCCAGTTTCTTCAATGATTTTTTCTAATGATTAGTTTTTAGGATAATTTAAAAGAGTGCAAAACAGGTTTAGACTAGAGACGGGAAGATACGAAAGAAAAAAAGAAAAAAAGAGAAAATATGGCGCATGTTTATTATTATTTGTTAAATTGTTAGTAGACAATTTCTGGAGGCAGTTTTACTTTTAGATTTTTTAAAGGGGAGTTTCAGATTAGAGTAAGCAAAACCAAATTCGAGATATTGTAGTTGTAGTAGTTATCTGCAGACGAGCAAGATAATACGAACTTGACTGTTTTGGTAATACAAAGTAGCTTATGTTTTTTGCTGTAGTTAAATTTCGCTTAGGCGAGCTGTTGTAGGAAAAACAATAGATATTGGGTTTGGTTGTTGAGTGATAAAGTACGCAAAACAAGAGCCTTTGAATCTGCAGTACTGACGTGATTAAGTTCATGTCAAGATGCAATTAGACAGAGACGAAAATTATGAAAGTAAATGGAATTGGCAGAAGAAGCTTTAACAAGTAAGAAGAGATGAAAATTAATAGTCTATATGACTATCACTTGATAGAAACATATCAGAACGGCGATACTGTAGTAGACCAAGACACTTGTTTAGCTGGAGAAGCATTAATGGTAAATTGGAATAAAGAAAAGAGTTTTGTATAAGAGAAAAGACAGGCTGAAAAACTGTAGTATGATGCGCTCGTTTGGAAACAATTGAGCAGCATTTGCTGAATTGAAGACTGAGCACAGAGAAAAAAATAATTAAATGCAGTAAAAATACCATTATTCCAAACTATATACAAAAACCAACTCAACTCAGACCCCACTACTTCAACTTCCCCTTCAACTCTCCCTTAAACGAGAATCTCTTTCTCGTCGGCACGAAATCACCCAATTTATAACCGACCATTTCCTCATGAATCGGGAGGGAGAAAAACTCGAGACCGTTGTGGACTTGGAAAGTGAGGCCGACGAAGGACGGGAGGATGGTGCACGATCGGGCGGTGGTTTGGATTGGGGTGTTGTTTTTGCGGGCGGCGGCGATGGGGAGGGGCATTACGAAGGGTCCTGTCGTCGTTAGTGTTATGAGATGAAGAGGTAAGTAGTGGTGATGTGGGTACCTTTCCAGACGGAGCGTTTTAGAGCGGATTGCGACGCTGCAAAAAACAGCGAATTCGACGGCCGCATCTTTCTATTTGTTTTATTTGTATGTGGATTGTCGTAGGTTGTTTGTAGGTCGAATGAGTCGGAAGTTGAAATTCGAGATGAGAAAAGTTAAAGCCCGAACCCACAACTCCACACTGCGTCCTCGGTACGCAAGCAACAGCACAGGTCTTGTAACAAGTAAAATGGCAACAAAAGAGGAATTATACGAAGCGTATTCGTCACCGGAGATATATACATTTTCACGGTATTTATTCGATTCACGACTAAACGAGCAACTGAGCATTGAAGAACGGGAATTACTACACATCTTTGCGCGCGGGACGTGGTCGGATTACCGACGACTACACGATTCACACAAGGCACTAGAGTTATCCCCGGAGCAAGCCACAAAGTTGAAACAACTGACGCTGGTCAGTTTGCTTCGCGACGAGCGGACTGTTTCGTACGAGAGATTACAGTTGGAGTTGGAGATGGAAGAGGACGATGGGCTGGCTGATTTGGTGGCAGCGGCAGTCGGCGCAGGGCTTGTTCACGCGACGATTGACGAGCGGACGAGACGCGTGAGTGCGTCGGGCGGCGTCGCGGGTCGGGATGTGGATCGCAGACGGGTGGCTGAGCTGAAGGCCGCGGTGGACGCGTGGGCGGTGCGGTGCGAGCGCGCGGTGGGCGAGTTGTCGCGGCAGGCGGGAGTTGTCGCGGGCGACGCGGGGGCAGAGGCCGAGGACGTGCGCGAGTACAACCGGCTCGTGGCCGCGGTGGCCGACGCTGCTGCGAACAAGAAGCGCAAGCAGCAGACTGTTTCTTGATAGAACTGCTTCTTGATAGATACATAAGAGTACATTATGGCTACAGAAGAAATACAATAGAGTAAGCTAACACAAGGCATCAAGCACGCAGCACGCACACAGAGCGGCACAGCAGCCCATCAGACAGTCGTCGCCGCCGTCGCTCTGCTGCGGACGCTGCTGCTGGACGTAGACCGTCGTCGGGGCGCCCTGCTGCTGCGGAGGCGGGTACGCCTGCTGGTAGCCGCCCTGCGGTGGAGGGTAGTAGCCGCCTTGCTGCTGCGGAGGAGGATAGTATCCGCCCTGCTGCGGGTAGTTCCCGTACGCCGGCTGGGGCTGCTGCGGATACCCGCCGTAGCCTCCGCCGCCAAACCCGCGGTCCTGGCTCTCGCCGGCTGAGCCTGCGCCTGGAGGCGGGCCGGGGGGCGGTGTGTAGTTGTCGTACTGTTATGTCAGCACTCTGTACTTATATAAGGGTTGGAACATACGCCTTTGTGGTATTCTGCCGCAGACATAAATTAAACGCGAGTAAAGAGTTGCTGCTTCGTGTTTTGGAGCCAGGACGCCCGCTTTGTTGTTCCTTCTCTTCTCCTGTTCTGTGGCGTTCCCTGCGCCCCGCCGCGCCGCGCCACGAGCCACCTGAGTGTGGCGCACCTGCCACCTGCCACGTTTCTTCTGGTGTCGAGCCTTCTTATTTCCCTACATACTTCTTCCACCACTTCACAAGGCTGCTGCAGCATTATTCGCACTTGCTGGCTTTGGTCGTCGGCGTCGTCTGTTTCGTGAATCCGATGTCGCTGTAGACGTAGTTGGTGCACTATCCGCCGTAGTAGTAGCAGCCTTAGTAGTAGCAGCAGCATTGGCATCTTCTCTCTCCTTCTCATTATTCGGCTTGCGTCGTCGCCGAGTCTTTTTCTCGGCCTCTTTCTCTTTATCGTTCTCTTTCTCTTTATCTTGTTCCTCGCCTTTGCCTTTCTTTTCCTTTAAGCCACCCTCTTTTCTCTCGTTTCTGTCAGATTCATCATCTTCTCTTCTTTTCTCTCTCTGTTTGTCTTTGTCTTTGTCTTTGGCTTGTTTTTCGTTATTGCTGCTGACCGTCTTTCGGCGCCGCTCTCTCCTGCTTTTGCCTGCACTGCTGCTCACGTTGCCCTCACCTGTCTCTTTCTCTTTCTCTTTCTCACTCCCTTTCTCTTTATCTATTTCGCTCTCCTTGCTCTTCTCTCGCTTATTCTCCCTCTCCTTCCCCCGCTGCGTCTTCTTTGCGCGCTTCTCATTCCGCCGCTGCTTCATCGCCCGTAAATACTCAATCAACGGCGTCGTCGTACTACCTACCGCCTCACTCGTAGCAGTCGTAGTACTCGCAGCAGTCGCAGCAGAAGCACTCAAACTCTCCACAAACGCCTTGTACTCCTCATCCTCCTCAATAGTACCAATATACTTGTCCCGTCTCTGCGAATTTGGTGTTTTATCATACACTGCGTACTCCACCTGCACTTTTGCCTCCTGATGCGGTGGTGGCAGCGTCGCGGTGTTAAATGCCTGCACGGCGCTGCTCAACGACTCTAAAGTCTTGAACCGCATATACGCTCTTCCGAACCTTGATTTCGTTTTCCTTGTAACGTCAGTTTATAACTCGTATTTGTAACTCTAATATAGAACGCACAGTTTATTTATCTTCCCTGGCACAAAGACCCGCCATTCGACGCTTGTCGGATCAACAATCTGATCTACAAACTTTGTAAACTCATCTTCACCGATCTCGGCAGGTATTTTTCGAACAACAATCTTTGTCTTCAATCTCGTTTTTTCTTCCCTTTTCTGCTTCTTCTTTCTACTTGTACTTGTGCTGGTATTGGACGATACTTCATTGGTATTACTGTGATTCGGCGCTGCTGTACTTGTGCTTGAATTAGGTCGTCGTCTTCGTCGTGATCTATTCTTTCGCTCGTTTTCAGGTAGCTTGGTTTCTAATACTTTACCAATCTCTCCGTCTTTCTTTCCGTTCTTTAGCAGTATCTTTCGTCCAGACATTGTGCCAATTATTCGCTATAATTTGTAAACCAGCGGACGACGACGACGATATGATGTAACTCTCAAGGGTCTCGTGTATTATTACCTCACTTGTCTCCACCCACCCACCAGCACCACACTGCCAATTCCAATACTACAACCATCACAGAAGTCCTCACAAGTCAGTCAAACGACAGTAAAGAGCATGGCGCGCGGTCCAGACGAGTGGCTCGAGACGACGAAAAAATGTCAGTATCTGCCGGAAAATGATATGAAAGAATTATGCGAAATAGTAAAGGGCTTGCTTATGGAAGGTCTCTATATCCTCTTTTGATACATCTTTTTATATATATATATTCTTGATTGCTGAACGTGTATAGAGTCGAATGTTCAGCCTGTTACTACTCCTGTTACTGTTTGTGGGTGAGTATTTATTGTTTAAAATTGTGTATGGGCTGTATTAACGTTATATAGTGGTATGTACACTTGTGCGTATAAAGATACATGCTGATCATAGATATCCACGGCCAATTCCACGACCTCCTCGAACTCTTCCGGATAGGCGGCGGCATGCCCGACAACGTCTCCTACGTCTTTCTCGTACGCCTCCGTCCCCCTTCTTCAACGCAAAATACTGATTCTTTTAGGGCGACTTTGTAGACCGCGGCTACTTCTCCCTCGAAACATTCACACTCCTAATGTGTCTCAAAGCCAAATACCCCTCCCGTCTAACCCTCGTCCGAGGAAACCACGAGTCACGCCAAATCACCCAAGTCTACGGTTTCTACGAAGAATGCCACAACAAATACGGCGGTGCCTCAGTCTGGCAATACTGTTGTCAAGTATTCGACTTTCTCGCCTTAGCAGCTATCATCGACGGTCGCGTTCTTTGTGTCCACGGTGGTCTTTCACCTGAAATCCGCACACTTGACCAAATCCGCGTTGTAGCGCGTGCTCAGGAAATCCCGCAAGAAGGCGCGTTCTGCGACCTCGTATGGTCAGATCCAGACGACGTCGACACATGGGGCGTTTCCCCACGCGGCGCCGGCTGGATCTTTGGCGCAAAAGTAGCTGCGGAGTTTAACCACGTCAACGGGCTTCAACTCGTCGCTCGTGCGCATCAGCTAGTACAAGAAGGGTTTAAGTATCATTTTGAGCAAAACTCTGTGGTTACAGTCTGGTCAGCGCCGAATTATTGCTATAGATGTGGTAATGTGGCTAGTATTATGCGCTTGGAGGATACACCGACTGGCGATTTAAAACCAGAGTTTGTCATCTTTAATGCCGTCAACGATGATACTAGACTCATGCCGCAGCGTAATCAACGGTCAGACTATTTCTTGTAGTGTATTCTAGTGGGTTCCTTTAGTTTATCGATTTGTTGTTCGTCTTGTTCTTGTCTTGTATTGTCTTGTTGTTCGTCTTGTCTTGTGGGAATGGATGGGGTAGATGGGTTGCATGTAGTAATTCATTTGGTTACTTGCATTGTATTTCTCTGTAGTTTAGTTTTCGTATATACGCCAATTCTTATTCTTCTTCTAATCAATCTTTTCACCTACTTCATACATCACACCGAAACGTTACAAGCGTTACAAACGATACAAACGATAAGAAAAATTACAGACGCGACACATGGTGATCATACAACGCCTTTGCCTCTTTCCACACTCTCGCATTCTGACGATCAGGCAACTCCAACAACGACGGCATCAGCGACGCCGAAAACGTCTCTGAACTTTCTCTCGGCAATAAACTAGGCAAATGGTCAATCGAGCACACACTCAATTTCGGACCCTGCGCAACTTCAACCGGAACAGTCGGCTTGTCGAATGTCGTCGCGACGGTGTACACGGGGATTGGGTTGTACGGGTTGGTGGTGTCGGCTGAGACGTCGATGATGACGGATAACTTGCGATCAGGGGTGTTTAAAGTCTCGAGCGTGACGAATGGAGGAATAGGCTTGGAGAGGTAAATACAGTTGATAAAGATATCCGACGCGACAATCTCCGGGAACGGACCACCCTTTGCAGTCTCGGCCATATCCCATTTCGTGATATTCTCATCGGGAATCCCAGCTTTCGTCAACAGATCAATCGCACCGGATCCACATCTTCCCAACGCGCCGATGACCAACGCCGTCGGCAACTTCGCGCCCGTCCGCTCGACGACCCCGTTCACGGCTTTCTTAACATCGTTAATCAAATCAGTCTCGTTGTCGTACCACTCCACAGCCGGCAAGGGCTCTTCGTGCTCTAATTGCCACGCCCAGTCAAGTAATCCAATAGCCGCTCCAGCGAATCCAGCGTAGAATCCAAACGCAGCTACACGGCGTCCGTTCTCGTCTTGGAGAAACTCAATGTCGTAGAGAATACCGTTGCCGTTGTGGTACCGGCTAAGAACGTCTTTCCAGCCGCCTTGGTCTTTGTAGCAGTGCGCAAACTGAATATGTTCGTGGACTAACGGGAAGGACTCCTCGGGAAGTTCTTTGAGGCCGATAATCATTTGGTCTTTCGGTGCCTCGGGCCAGCAGAATTCGTCAACAAGCGGAAGTCCAACACTATGTCTCTTTTAACAACATTTCCTTTAATTGATAGTATTCAATGAAAATACATACGCCTCGAATTCAGAGTCCTTGAAAACTCGCTGCGTAGACCGCTCAACAATGACTTTGAACCCAGCATCAACTAATTGCTTAGCAGTCGTAGGCGTCAATGCAGACCGATGCTCCATCGGCTTCGACTCGGCGCGAAGGTGAAGTGTAACTTGTTCCGGCATTGTACAGTACTATTCTTTATCGATGGAGAAGTAAACAGTTTCTCTGAAAGAGATGGGGTTTAAGGGCTTTTTATTTTTTTCTTTGTAAAGATTTTCGTTGGGAGCCGCACGGGATTGAAGACTCATATATCTTGTTTATTTGTAAGAGTATTGGTTTTAATTGAGTTTCACTTTACGGATTAAGAGCTCTTGAATGTCTTTCTCCGTTATTTCGATTAAGTAAAGAGTCATTATGCATTTATGAAATGTAACGTACGGAACCCGGGATTTTTAGGAACTCTTTTAGGGACTTTTCACCTCGTAGAAATACATTAATATAGTACACTCTCCATTCATATATCATCGATAAAACTCAGGCCGATGTACATTAACCCCATACTCCGCCAACGCACTCGCCAAATCCTCCATCGTAAGCACGACCTTCCCACTCCCGCTTCCACCTGACGCTCCCGAACCCACCGCACCACCGGAGCCACCTGCACCGCCGAATCTTTGCGCACCACCAGGACGGAATTGACCTGGTGCGGCACCGATCGGGTTGGACGAACCTGAGGACGCGGACCATTGTGAGCGGATGCGGGAGTATTGGTATGCGTCGGTTGCGATGTCTGAGATGAATTTTTGGGTGGCTAGTGCTAGTAGGCGTTTTCTGTCTTGTTAGATGTGACGTTGTTAAAACGAAAGGGGGGGGTATACGTACATTCGGACGTCAGATGATTGAAATCCAGATTTCATCAAATAATAATCCGTAACCGCATCAGGAATCTAATCCACAGTCAACACCTCTCATTCCACTTTTCATAAAAAAGACCATGTATACATACAATCGGCGAAAACTCATCCATCATGCCCAAAAACTCCTTCAAACTTCTATCCCTCCGTACCCCAAGTCCCGGCATCCCCGGAATCGCCGCCGTATCCGCATTTTCCCCATTCGCGTCTGCAAAGCCCATGGGGATTGCAACGCCGTTGACAGTCAATGGATCATGTTCTTCTGTTGTACTTCCGTCAAGCGCAGGATTTAACTGCGTATTATTCGCAAAGTCGTTGTCAACGTCTATATCTGCTAAAAGCTGGTCTTGGTCGTTGCTATCGTTTGCCATGCCTTGCGCGTCTGATACACTCTCGTTGGGTAATGTATCATCTTGCTGTTGTGCTGTTTCGTCTTCTTTTTCAAGTTTAACGTTTGCATCTTGCTCTTGTTCTTGTTCTTGTTCTTGCCTTGCTTCTTGTTGTTCTGATTGTTGTGGCTGTTGTTGGTGTAGTTCAGATGGAGCTTCTGTATCATGGTCGATCTCCATCGGTGATGTAGCAGCTGCGTCTGCACTTGGTGTCGCCATTTTTTCACTCTAATATCACTAAATTGCCCTTCAAATAATACTCAATCACAGTAACAGATAATAATAATATTCTTAATTGCGATTCGCCCTGGAGTCGTGACGGTAAATATGATTATGGATCTGTTACAGCTCAACTTATTGGTATCAAAGAGTTGGAATCTTGCTGCGGCTGCAAGTTTCGTATCCCAAATTCAGTGACATGTCGACCTTCTATCAACAAGTTCAAAATTATCCAAATCAAACCAGGTTTAATTGTACTGTCATCTACATGTGTAAAACTGTGACCGCGCAGAATTATTCTCAAATTTTGTATTTCTGCTAAATTTGATAGTTGTTCTACTAATTAAAGTATACATTACTTGCATGACTAATATTTCAAAATCTATTTATCTCGATATATCATAAACCACAACGACGTTGAACTGGAGTAAACTACGTTGCCATTTTCCACAATTTACGTTTACGTTTGCTTTAAACTATTTTCCGGAAAATATAAATTTGAGACAGATACGTGGAAATGTTCAGAAAGACGTATTACATAATAACTAGATTTTTACAAAAATGTATTGTATATCCTTCCACAATACACAGATCACGTTCAAACAGCATTAGTAGCATAGCTTTACATTTTACATTTGATTTAAATCTAAAAAATTACACCATAACCATCAATTTCTTGACACAATCTAGTGAAAACAAAAACATATTATGTCAGACATTAGTCACACAATTGGCCAGATACTGTTGAACCAAAAAAAAAAATAAGCCAATAAGTCAGCCTCTTTGGCCAAGTTGGTAAGGCGCTGCACTCGTAATGTTCAAATATTGAAATGCAGCGATCGTCGGTTCGACTCCGACAGGGGGCACTTACATTTGTTTTTTTTATTTTTTGTCAAATTTTTTGAATTTTTATAAATGTGTAGAATAGGTTGCGATATTCAAAAATTTGCAAAAATGAGCGCGAAAAATGAAGAATCGCGCTCGGAATCGACGATTTTGTTCAGATCTGCCGTGGTGGTGGTCGAAGCGGTTGAGCCGCAGTGCAGATGTCGTGAACGTGCGGCTTCTGGTTCCGCCAGGGCGACGAGGAGCAGACGTCGCATCTTGTTCAGAAATTGCAAGCATTGTATAGTTGATATAGATTACTTGATAGAAGAATCTTTGAGCTATTAAATTTGAAATTTTTGAAATAAAGCACAATGCCGGCGCTTTCTAATCTAGAGATCATTTCTCTAGTGGATTCATTCCCGTATCCATATAACGCATCAGCGTATACTACCGCCGTCTCTCAATTATACAAATTCATGACAACGGATGGTGTATCATGTCTTGGATACGTTTTGATATCTGCGATAGAGAAAATGCGGGAGTTTAGTCCTGAGAAGTTGGTGATTGATGATGCGAAACAGACGATTTGTATTGCGCCTGCTTTTGATAGTGTGGAGAAGAGGAGTAAGACGATGAATGATCTGGCGTTGGAGTGGAAGAATGATAAAAAGTTTGATGTTTTGAAAGGTGTGTTCAACATTTTTCTTTTTAGATAATATTTCAAGGGACGAGCTGGAGTGCTGACGTGCTGTTTAGGATGGCGATCAGAGTTGTACGCTGTGTACTATCCCAACCATGAACTATACTTCACGCTCGAGCGAGCAGCATGCTCAATATTCGGCTTTATAACCTACGGTGTCCACATAACTGGCTATATTCCAGCAACTGAGTCAAAGCCTCTTCGTATATGGGTTCCACGCAGATCAAAGACGAAGTCTACTTATCCTGGTATGCTCGACAATACAGTAGCTGGAGGTATAGGATACCCGTATGGAGTATTTGACACGCTTATTAAAGAATGCGGTGAAGAAGCTGGATTTGATGCGCAGCTGATCAAAGATAAAGCAAAAAGTATTGGCTGTGTGAGTTACTATTACATTAGAACCGCAGCAGCGGGTGGAGAAAGTGGACTTTTGCAACCTGAAGTGCAATATACTTATGATCTTGAATTGTCCGAAGACTCTCCGGAACCGAAGCCTGTAGACGGTGAGGTCGAAGAGTTTTATTTATGGGATGTGGAGAAAGTGAAAGAAGAGCTTGCTTTGGGTAACTTCAAACCAAATACTGCACTTGGTATGTTTTCGCGATTGATGATATGTGGTGATTTGGTGCTGATTTTTCTAGTTACTATTGACTTTCTAATGCGTCATGGATATATAACTGCTGAGAACGAACCAGACTTTTTGGAAATTGAGGCTAGAATGCATCGATACATTGAGCACCCAACGCGGTAGAGGAAGCGATACACTTGCAATTAGTTTTGATCATTAACAGTGTTTCTTAGCTAATAGTAAATAGTAACGAAGCACTAGATAGTATAAATCTTCTGAAGATACATAGCTTGCTACTGAATCAAGCCTTTAATTACTCTAAGAATAAAGATTTAAAAATGTAACGCTTTCCCATAAGCAGTAGCTGTCGCTGCTTCTTTCAGTGCTTCAGCTAGTGTAGGATGAGCATGACAAGTTCGCGCGATATCCTCCGAACTAGCACCATACTCAATAGCAAGCGTAGCTTCCGCAATTATTTCACCAGCATTAGGCCCAATTATATGAACACCCAAAATTCTATCAGTCTCCTTTTCAGCAATCATTTTGATCCATCCTTCTGTATTCAAGTTTGTCTTGGCTCGTGAATTAGCTGCAAATGGAAATCTGCCAATTTTGTAAGGTATATCGTGCTCTTTTACTTGCTCTTCAGTCATACCCACCCACGCTACTTCAGGAGAGGTGTACATCACTGACGGAATAACACCATAATTAACATGTCCATGGCCATTCTTGATGTACTCCACTGCAGCAATACCTTCTTCCTCTGCTTTATGAGCCAACATAGCACCAAATGTCACATCTCCAATGACTCTTATGTGCGGGTACTTCGTTCGGAATTCTTGGTCAATGACCAACCGTCCTCGTTCGTCAACATCGATTTCGGTGTTTTCGAGCCCCAAACCTTCAGTATAAGGACGACGGCCAATTGCTACCAGAACAACATCTGCATCCAGCGTTTCTTTCCTTCCACTTTTAACGGATTCAACTTCAACTGAAACACCGTCACTCACAAGTTCAGCGCCTAGAACTTTTGTTCCCAATTTGAACTTCAGACCCTGTTTAGAAAGAGAACGTTGTGTAAGTTTGGAGATCTCACTATCCATTCCTGCACCCCCTATAGCATTTGTGAACTCCACAACAGTTACTTGAGTACCTAATCTACTCCAAACAGATCCAAGCTCCAAACCAATGATGCCGCCGCCAATAACAACCATTTTCTTCGGAATCTTTTGTAAAGCAAGTGCACCAGTTGAGGTGACAATTTTTTCCTCATCGATAGTAATTCCAGGAAGCGGCGTTGCTTCAGATCCTGTAGCAATAATTATGTTTTGAGGTTTGAGCACAGCTGATGGTTCACCATCGTTTCCAATAATCTCAATTTCATTGGGATTTAGGATTTTGGCTGAGCCTTTAAAATACTCAACCTTATTTCGCTTAAAAAGAAGCTCAACACCGCGGGCAAGAGTATTTACTGCGTCGTCTTTTGCTTTCATAAACTGTTTGAAATTGATCTGAACATCGCCGACTAAAAATAGTCAGTAAACGTGAATGTAAGCCAGTAAGAGACGTACCATCGATGCCTCGTTTGCGTGTATCATGTAAGATCTCTTGATACATGTGTGAATTGTTCAATAATGCTTTTGATGGAATGCATCCCACATTCGTACATGTTCCACCCGGCGGTCCGCGTTTATCAACACATGCAGTCTGAACGTAGTCAGAACACAGCTTTGAACAGAATTGTGAAGTTGCTAACCTTGAGCCCCAACTGAGCTGCTTTGAGTGCAGCGACATATCCACCAGGTCCTGCACCAATAACGACAAGATCAAAATCAGGCGAGTCTAAAGAGGACTTTTGTCAAATAATGTATAAAGTGATTTTATCAGAATGTGCTTACTCTCAGAAGAAAATCCACGACGTACTTGATTGGAAGCACGAAATTGACTCAAAGCTTGCACTCGTGGTAAGATTCTCATTGACACTGCATTTCTCAACATGGCTCTTAGCACAATTAAGCAGTTGATATATCTAAAACAGCAGAAACCAAATTCAATGATTAAAAATAATAGAAGTTCTGAGAACTCAAAGAATATTTACAGTAAACAGCAAGCGGGTATACAGAACATTTTAAAAGCAGACCCATGACCGGAAACTTCGGCGATCAGTGGGGTATTAAATTACAGACTTCCGAAGAATTACTCAGATTAGCTCTCGAGTCGAGCTTTACTCGACAAAATTCATCAGATCAGGTGCATGCTTTCTCTTGTTTAACTGCAACTTTCAAGATTATTGAGCTGTCCGACAAGAGCGGCTCAAAGTCAGCGGTTTAGGGTAACCTCAGTAACCTTAAACGAGTCGTTAAGGCATATTGCTTTGCAAATTGTGGCCAGGGCACGAGAAACATCAATTGGCGGATGATACTTTTGATTCTCTTTCAATGCTTTAGAGTCATTCGCACAAAACAATAGCAAAATAAGTAGATGAGTCAATATACCAATATATTGACGCCTTATAGACTTATGATCAGGTTACATCAGAATGGTGCTTTCGTAAAGATAGTAGTACTTTGTTAAACGAGAGATGCAGTTATCAACCAAACTAACATACCATCTGCAAAATTAATTACCAGACGCATTATCCAAATAATCGAAAACGACAAAAGAAACGATGAAAAACAGATAAACCCTATTATACAGTTTGATAACCAAGAAAGAAACAAAGAACTAGTCCTCTTCTATCCGTTGCAAAAAGCTCGGATCAACTGCGATTTTATTCTGGAATTTGTTCCACCTGAATCAGTTAGCATACGTTTATAATAAGGCATAGAATATGGACATACCAGTCATTAAATATCTTGAGAGGGACCATGCCGTCAGGTGTAGCAAAGCCACTTAAAAAGTTGAAGGCATTGGATACAATTTTGTTGGCCAAAGCAGCAGTTGAATTAGGATCAATTTGAGGTTTTCTTGCTGGGACTAATGCAGTTGTTCCGTTCGTTTTGCTATTCCGAAGCTGTTCCAGCTGTGCCTCTACTTGATCCGCAGGTTCAATTGATATTCCTAATGAAATTGTGATGGGTTCGCTAGCCGGAACGTCGTCGTCCATCATATCATCTATTGACGCTGTTGTCTGAGGTGCTGGTGTCCGTTGATTAACTTTAAAAATTGCTGATGGCTTTGCACTGGAGATTCTGATTTCAATTAGTCATAGTCACAACATTCAATCAACCACTAAATACATACGCTCCGAGAAGTTGAAAAGGTTTTCCAGGCCATTGGAAGTAAACAGATGCTGCCATAGTAGGATCCAAAACAGCTGCATAACAATACATATTAGTGTTGGCTACACCAGTATGAAACAGTATTCCTACATCCAGGTAATAGAAATACAACTATATGGTTGACTTGAGCTCCATCTTCAATCTGAAACACAAATTTAGTTGGATCAACTTGCTGCAAATTCGCTTGAACTAATACGCGATTAACGTTAGCCAAAATGTGTTCAATAGACTCGATTGTAGCATCAGGTACTTACCGGGTCGACCGGCACAGATAGCTCCAAACATAATTAACTTTTGGTATTTCTAAAACTCAATTCCGACTAATCAGTCTCTTAAGCGTCAGTGGAAAACTATTATATAGTTTGATATTTTATCAATACCAAAGTCACCAGCTTTTGAATTCTAGAAAGCACGAGCTTTCGCTAGCCAAACAGAAAACCTTAAATGACGTCAAGTCTCATCGTCTCGTTTTACCGTCAAAAAGTCACATGATACCATTTTACCTGTTTTGTTGATATGGAAACACGCCGCGCGTAAGTAAACAAAACATCAAAAACTCCCAACCGCAAATCGATCTCGTTTATTTATGAAATAGTACCAATCAGCAGGGATGGCATCACAATGTAAGCTATCATGTATGATGTTTTTATGACCTTCTGCTAAATAGTACATAATAGTCTATCTTCACAACTCACCAGCAGATATAATATCCGCAATCAAATTCAATCCCACAGAGAAATATAGTAGTTTTCTACTAGCGAGTTCATGGGATGCAACATTAAATCTTTACGATACGGCATCATACGAGGGCGGAAAACTTCTGACTAGAATCGACGGTGTAGCCCCGTTATTAGATTGTACATGGGATAGTACGGGAAGAAACGCATTTATTGGAGGATTAGAGAGCAAAGTTAGAAAGTACGCGTGTTTTTCGTGGATGCGAGGTCCAGAAAATGCTAACTACTTAATGCAGGGTTGATCTGGAGACTGCACAATGCAAAGTTATTGGCGAACACGACGAGCCTGTCAAAAGTTTAGTATACCACAACTCATCAGGTCTGTTAATCTCAGGTTCATGGGACAGAACGGTCAAGTTTCATGACAGCAACAGTAATTCACAAGCAGCAACAATCAAAACACCACATAAAGTGTTCTCAATGGATGCTGTTGGAAACCTACTGGTTGTTGGAATGGCGAGTCGCGCAGTCTATGTTTATGATATCCGAAACACAAGCGAACCGTTTCAAAGACGGGAAAGTAGTCTAAAATTCATGACAAGAACCCTGAAATGTATTCCTACAGGAGAAGGTAAGACAGTTTATATTTATTCATTCTGCAAAGAATAAACTAATTTTAATAGGTTATGCATCTTCTTCAATTGAAGGTAGAATTGCTGTTGACTTCTTTGACCCAAGTCCGTCAGTTCAAGCCAAAAAGTATGCGTTCAAATGTCACAGAGCCACAGAAGATATGCATGACATGGTGTATCCCGTGAATGCAATTGCATTTCATCCTCTTTACGGTACTTTTGTCTCTGGCGGTGGGGATTCGTTAGTCTGTCTTTGGGATTACAAAGCTCGGAAGAGATTACGGCAGTACCCAAGATACGCAGGTCCGATTCAATCACTTGATATCGACTGCAGAGGTACCTCACTTGCCATCTCTCACGGCGGAGATGTTGAAGTGGGGCAGCAAGGCACAGAGAGAACCACATGCGGCATCACAATACGACCCCTTGCACCTGGGGAAGGCAAAAGTAAAGCTTGATAGATCAGCAATGAAAGCTGGATTATTATATTATTGACATTAAATAACCGAAGTACCATGTGTAAAATCCCAAAAATTAAGAAGATGAAAACCATAAAATGCACCAAACATATGCAACGTATTAAATAAAATGTGTGTAGGGAGTTCATAAGCCTCTGGAAGCATAAAAAACTGACTGTAATCTAAAGTAAAGAAGGGGAAACACGGTATCGCTGTTCGGGCACCTTGAAAGGACGTAATCTGATCATTTGTTCTAATATCGGTCGTACATTCTAAGACTAGTCAATCATTGCCTTTATTCCCAATTTAGAAAATTGATACCTCGTCAGACAAAACTGATCCTAATAAATCTTCCGGACTTGGATAAACATATAAAGCAGTATAAAATGCCAATGCCGCGCGCTCATAATCTCCTAGACAAACATTCAATCAGTACTTATTCCGTGTTCTGAAAATCAAGTTACCTTTCAGACTATATCTCTCTCCAACGGAAAGTTGCTCAATTATCAATTGAGACTTGTCGGATGTAGATAGTTGAACATGATTGTCTAAGCTCATCTCCAGTATTCGCGCATCGAGCATTTTCCTATACCGAACAAGTCTTGAACGCGTTTCATGACGTCTATGTTGTTTTTTCAACGTCCGAAGTACTTTCCTAAAATTCGGATCGTGTCTTCGTTTGTAGTCAAAATATATACAGTACAGAACTAAATTATCCAAATGTTAGCATCAGCTCACTTCGTATCTGAACGCGTTAAACGTACTGGGACATATCAAAACAGATCCAACTAAAAGCGCGGCTATTTCGCGTTTTATTCTCATAGTATTTCTAGTTCCGCTTCAGATATGTATTTCTGGCATTTAATTGACACATGAACCTCGGTTTTTTTGAGCTGAAACTTGTAAATAAATGGCCCGGTATTGAAAGGCATGTGGCAGTCCGGAGTGGTGGTTTACGTGCCTGTCCCTGGTTTAGGTTCAGAACTGGTTTGCTCCCCGGATAAATATCTAATCTACGTCATTGGTTCGGTTCAATCTGAGAGCAAATTATACTTGTTACATTACCACAACAAGTTTACGAATCGCTCAATGTTAATTAAGAGAATAGAGAAATAGTATATTTACTAATAATAATGAACAATAAATATAAGGAGCCTAGAATGTGAATAACTACCAATTTCCCATGGAGAACATACACTTTAGCGGTACGTTTTCCCAAACACCTATTAAGCCCGACCTTTGCTTATGACCTATGTACTTTGTTGCTTTTCGTTGTCAGTAGATTCTATTTTCCGCCTATGTTTTCAAGTTTATTTATTCGACAGCAGGAGCCTCAGGAGCAGCAGGAACACCGCCGGTCTTGACCTGGTCGAGAGGAAGTTCCTTGGTGACATCTGCGAGACGAATCATAGCTTCCTGTTATAAAGTTAAATGCCATTCAGAAAAAGAAATAATACTTTCGAACTTACAGCAGGGACGGTGTCCTTCAAGGCTTCCATGATCTGGGCAGGCATAGGGTGGGCAACAAGCAGACGGTACATAGAAACAACCATGTCGTCAATACGCTTAGCTCCTATCGTTCATCCATCAATACTAATTCCGATCTCAATATAATTTTTGTTAAAAAATCTTACCTTCGCGAATGAAAGCGTCAATCTGAGTAAGTTCGCTCATCATGAAAGCTTCAAACTCCTGTGCGCTGGAGATTCTGATGGGATCTTCCGACAAACTCTTGATGACTGATAATTTGATAGCAACCTTCGATTGCTCGGCAGCCTTCTTCTGGCCCTCCTCAATAGACTGTCTGTACTTCTTCTCAGCCTTGCGCAAGCGCTTGCGGAATTCAGGCGAATTTCGTCGCTGATAGTCAAAGTATATGACGTAGGAGACTATATTTTATTCTTATTAGAACTCGGAGTTCTCACTAGCTTGTATTTCAGCAAATCTAGTCTTTACCTGCACCTAAAGCAAGTGTTGAAGCAACAACAAGTGATGTCCGCATCTAAATACAAAGCTATTAGCATCATTATTCTTAATTTTAGTAATTATCAAACATCGACGGTTGCATACTTTGAGTATATGCAGTATATATTACAACGTATAGATTATACTTTCAGTTATTAATTCAACAGATCTTTGAATAATTTGGACACTTCGAACTTTGTTCTTCAGGCTCAAATATATCAAAACAATTCTTGTTCTACCGATTTTAATATCCCGAACATCAATTTACAAAAATTTCGCGATGTGTAAAGCACGGTACAAGACCCATTTTATTACTAAGAAATTAGTTGCCATTTCGAATGCAATGAGATGGAAGTATGTTCGATGAGGTTAAAGTAGTCAGACATAAACAATAAATTCCTGATCGGAAAGAGATACTATGCCATTTGCGCAGGTTAGTACTAATTCTGTGATTTGAAGCATATGTTAACGTTTTGTCAGCTTGTAATCGGTCCACCAGGGTCTGGAAAATCGACATACTGCTATGGAAGTAAGATTATTACCAATGAATATCTTTACTTTTAAGTATTCTGACAACTTTTAGTGTTCCAATTCCTATCAGCCATAGGTCGAAAAGCTTCAGTTGTGAACCTCGATCCGGCGAACGACCACACAAATTATGAAGCAGCTTTGGATATCAGGGATTTTATTACTCTTGAATCAGTGATGTCAGAAGAAGGTCTTGGACCTAATGGAGGAATCATGAGAGCCATGGAGGAATTAGAAGAGAATTGGGATGACTTTGTCAAAGAGATTCAAAAGCTTGGAAAGCACGATTATTTAATATTTGACTGTCCAGGACAGGTCGAACTATTTACACATCATCATTCACTGAGATCATTATTCTTGAAGTTACAAAAAGCAGACTATAGACTTGTGGTGGTCAATTTGATCGATTCGTATTATATCACTTCAGCATCTCAGTATATTTCGGTTCTGTTATTAGCGTTAAGAAGTATGTTGCAGCTGGATCTGCCGCATATAAATGTTCTAAGCAAAATTGATCTACTAAGCAATTATGGTCAACTGCGTAAGTACCTTTTAAAATATAAATTGACTCTTTGTACTGATTTCTTCAAACAGCATTTAATCTTGATTTTTACACAGAAGTACAAGATCTAAATTACCTCCTGCCAATAATAAAGAAGGAATCACCAACACTATTAGGTGAGAAGTTTGCGTCACTGAACGAAGCCATAGCAGATCTGATCATGGATTTCGGTCTAGTCGAGTTCGAAGTTCTGGCTGTTGAAGACAAAAAAAGCATGATCTCTTTGTTGAGCGTACTTGATAAAGCAGTGGGATACACATTTGGAGCTACCGAGATTGGCGGAGATACAGTTTGGGCCGAAGCAACTCGACAAGGCGGATACCTCGGAGGAGTCACAGATATTCAAGAGCGGTGGATTGATCACAAAGCAGAATATGATGCCATCGAAGAAGCTGAGCGACAACAAAGAATGAAAGAATTCGAAGAAGAGAATAATCGGAAACTGTCGCCAGAAGAAGAATGGGAGGAGGAGGTTAAAAGATGGGAAGCTGAGCAAGGTGTAAAAGTAGGATCTGGATACAGAACTGGTATATAGAACTCAGAGGACTACGAACTGCAAATAGCAAATACTTGTACTATGCATATTGGCGTTATATTTTTGAAACAAAACAAATACACATCATCACAAAACAAGAATCGTCACTCGTCATCAGCATCTATAATTACACAAAAGTCAAAAGTAAATCCTTTCACCTTTGTACGCGAAATTTGGGAGGAATGTTTTTGTTCTGATCAGATTCAACTTTGTCTTCCATGTGGTGGAAAAGTCGTTCGTGCTCAATGTCTTCGGGATGATTAAGCTATATAAACACTATTAGTTACTGCATTAAGATGATGTTTTTGTACTCACATTCTCCTCATTGTCGTCTTCGGAATGATATTTGAGCCAGTGGTGAACTATGACATTAATTAGCCCAAATCAACAAACTTCATAAAAGTCAGACTCACTCTCGTATTCATATTCCACATCACCATGATGACCTGGTCCGTATCCAAAATCTGGCAATTGACCGCCCTCTCTGCTGAACAACAGCCACTCATCAAGTGAAATTGATCCGTCATGATCTAAATCCATGAGCTCGCAAATGCGATTGTACACTTCATCTTGCTGTGCTGGTGTGATTGTTTCTTTGCGGTGACCAGTAGGATCAACCGGGTTCATTATACCATAGAGAGAAAGAATGTCGGCTCTAGTCCAGTACTTGGAATTATCTGAATCGTGGAGAATGAAGAACGATGAGGCATCGTAGCTGTTGATATTGTGCTCTTCTCGCATGTGTTTGTCCGCCCAGCTCAGATCAGCCAAAGCACCGGTTGCCGACGCAACAGCTGAAATGACCGAGATAATTGTTGACAAACGCATTTTATGTGTTTTGTGAAGTGAAAAAAGGAAAAGAAGAAAGGGACAAGTTGCTCTGAGCGTAGGAGGTAGCCCCCCTGGATACCGAACCTTAATATTTCAATTACCGAGCCTAATTGAGACGCGTTGCGACAAAAATAATATTACAGATACAAAGAAGCTAAACACCATATATAGATCAAATATGATATGGTAGAATTGACATGCGATGGTCTTTATTGCAGTACATTTGGGGGCTGGATCTCATTCTCGAAAGTTGAGCAAACAGTACAGATCTCTATGCAATGAGTACGTGTAACAAAAATACATTCTGATATCTACGCAGCAAAATCTAACATTAATACCTTAGAGCCTGTCAATTGGGCAATGGGTTACTCAATTCCAAAAGTAATACCGCTCAAATAGTTGCAGCGTCGGTATGTAAGTTCCTAGAAGATGCCGAACTTACAAATGCCGGGACCGGATCAAATTTCACGAATCGGGGAACAATTGAATGTGACGCGTCTATTATGAGCACGGAATTCAATCGTGGTGCTTCGGTTGGTTGTGTTTCAGATGTCAAGAATCCGATCCTTGTTGCTGAAAGACTTTTGAGATTGTCGTTTGTACCACTGTCGTATGGACGAGTTGCGCCTCTGTATGTCTCCTGATGAAATAATGGTGATCCAGCTAAACCGGACAGATTTTTGGCAGGACAGGGTGCTTTAGAATTTGCTAAAGAACAAAAACTAGAGCTGGCTACATTTGAAGACTTATCGACTCAGCCCTCGATACTTCGCTACGAATACTGGTCTGAGATATTGAACCCACCAGCAGCTGCTCAAGTAAAGACCGGGATTCTAGATCAGGGCGAAGGTGCCATCGACAACGCCGACGATATTGATTTGATCACGGACACTGTTGGGGTAATCTGTGTAGATAAAAATGGTGAAATTGCTGTAGCATCAAGTTCTGGTGGTATTGCAATGAAACAACCAGGAAGAATTGGACCTGCTGCGTTGATTGGGAGTGGTATCTGGACATGTCAGAATGTTTCTTCCAAAGCAAAGGTCGCAGTATGCACGAGTGGTACGTTGTTGGTGAGTGATAGCTTGGACTTCTACTAATCATTTAGGCACCGGAGAAGATATTATTAGTACAAATTTAGCCAATCAAGTTGCTCGTCTGCTTTTGAATGAAGCAAATGACGAGGTATCCGCTGTATCCTCGTTACTCGCTTCGGATTTTACAGATTCACCTGCAATTCAATCGCGTCCGGGGTCTTGTGGATTCTTAGCAGTGAAAGTTGAACCTGATAATGACCATCCTGGTGATTTACTACTACAAGCGTTTTATGGACATACTACTCAGAGCATGTGTGTTGGTTTCTTAAGTTCGGATTGGACAACACCAAAAGTCACAATCTCAAGAAACAACTCTGGCAAACCTCTAACAAACTGTATAGTGTTGCGACTACAACATAAATGAATAGAAGCATATTATACAAAATAATACTAATTGTTTTTTTGTACAAATAAAGAAACAAACCGTGCGCCAAATGCCAAATGCTTTATCTATCGACCACCACTCGTCACCGCTTGTTGAGTTATTGTGGAATTGAAGGAATTTCCGTTAGTGTATGTGCCATCTTGTGAGAACTGAGCAGTTGCCGCGCCTAAATCTCGAGACTCAAGAATATCCTTCAACAAGAAATCCATTGACATTCCAATCTCTTTTAATTTATCACTTTGCTCCCTGGTGCTTGTGATCGCTCTAGTGTACTGTTCGGAATCGCGGTTGAGACTCTGAGTTGCGTCGACAAAAGTCTCCGTGAATTTGAGAACTTGCTGGTACGTCCAATCGGCAATTTGTGAAGCTAGTTTATATGACGGGAAACATTCTCGGTATATATCGATTGTTGATTTAATAATTGTGAAAGTAACTGTTGCGATCTGTGTTATGTAGAACGGTATATCCTCGTCTTCAGTAGGAACCTGACGAACGCGCCGTTCTATGATTGATGACCTATTTTCCAAAAATCGCGAGCGAGCTTCGTTGGCATATCCTAGTCTATTTAGGAGCTCAACTGTTTTTGTAATTTTCTTTCGAGCAACATATTCTGAGGAAAGATCATGAGATAAAATATCGTAAACTTCTTCGGCTCGATAGTACAATTCTGAATCAACTTCATCGTAAGCCAGATTTCCTTTGTCTATAGCCACATTAGTACAATTCCTGCGTCAGAAGACAAGAACAAAACATACACTGCTCAATCATAGCTATAGCGTCTTCCAGATGACGATGCGCTATAGTGACATCTAACTCCAATAAAACCTCTTCCGGTACTTTTTCAATTCTTTCTCCAGTCAAACTAACCCGATCGCCAGCTTTTCCTTTCAACGACACTGAAGAAATGTTTCCTAATAACTGATTTTCAGTTTCTGTGTCTGCAAGCGGCGATGAATTGCGTTTGTCGCGCTTTGTTGCTTGACGTAAAATAGGCATTGCATCAGCGACAGTCACGTTAACATTTTCTTTCGAGGTGTTGGAGCCGGTCGTTGCATTGTCTAGTCTCATGCCAACAGCCAGAGCACACAGGTCGTTCATGAGATTTCGAGTACTTCTGATTTCTTGTTCAAGAGTCATAATTTCTGAGGATATTTTCACAAACTGGCTGTAATTATTGAACAGGTTCTTTTGCATATCTTTACCAATTTGTTCTCGCGTTTGCTTTAACTTTTCTAGGTAATCTCGTACTTGGTAATCAGCAGCGTCAGCTAAATGACTCTGCACATATGCACGAGCATCAAATGATACGTCTTGGAAATCACGAATTAATACTGGG
Source organism: Myxozyma mucilagina (assembly GCA_030571435.1). Lineage (NCBI taxonomy): Eukaryota > Fungi > Ascomycota > Lipomycetes > Lipomycetales > Lipomycetaceae > Myxozyma > Myxozyma mucilagina. The sequence goes on along the minus strand of JAJLXV010000157.1, from coordinate 11,377 downwards.
TATTTACTCTCGTCTAAACCGACAAGCAAGGGTAAGTCAGCACGCACTGTTGACTTTGAGCTCTCTGATGAGGATTTTGACGGTCCTTGGGTATATTTTGTTGTGGATGAGCTATCTGACGGCCTTCGGCTATCTTGTGACAGTAAGGCAGGTCGAGGAGCAAAAGGGGATGCAGCTTGGGGAGACAAGTAGTCGGTCGCGGAGGGTATGTCGTTTGGAGAGAGTAGACCGTTTGTGTATTTCTCTTGCTTTGATTTCCCCTTTTTACCTTTCATTGAGCCGTATTTTGTGTCTGATATCCGGTGAGAGTACCGTTTTAGTAGGTTTCCGACCTGTATCGCAATAAATCATTAGATTTCGGTAAATCATTTACGGACATTCTTTGTCCTACCTTATCACTTTGGCCGGTCTCGTTCGTGTTTCGCGCGACCTGCGACAGCCGACTACTCGTCATCATCGACGGAATAGACGACTGTCTTTTTTGTGTGAAATCGACAGCGGCTGCTGGCGAGGAGATGCTGGCAACAACAGCAGCAGCATCCGCGGCGGCATTTGCAGATGCCGCGTTGTTGCCGTTCAACGTGCCGCGACGTTTCCGCCCGCGACTTCGAGTCTGCTGCATCGGCTCGCTCATCGGCATTGACGGGTCCTCTGCAATTGTGTTCATCGTGAATTACGCCGTCTTGAGGGGTGTTTTGTGGAGTTGTGTGCGAAACCGGTAACGAAGGAGGTTTGTTGATTAGTGCTGGGAGAAGAGCTGCCGCGGCTCAAGATTTACGTCATGGCTTACGCCCATTTCTTTCGAACCAGAAAATAATTATTCATTAATCATTACAAATTAAATGGAGGTAGCAGTCAGTCTCTGTGGGCCAAGTTGATATTGAATCTTAAGACTGCATTAATGAGATTGAGTGATGACAATAGGATCCAAAGGTGTCTGGCCTTACTTCTCACGATCCGTAGTGGTTGCGCATGTTCTCATAGTTCAAATCACGTATGGGAAGGTCATCGGGGCCGGGAAACTGAGTTCTCATAATATTTGATGGATCTTGTGGGTTTTGAGTATTTTGCCTTTCAGCGTCAAAGCTTGCCGAACTACTCGCGCTTGCTGTCGACATGCTACTCGAAGCATACCTCAACGAAGCAAACATAACTGCGCTGCAGCTCCAAATCATTAATGCAATTAACTCGAATGCAATCAGCACAACCTGTCGTTCGCAGGAATGCTGCGTGAACCATAGCAAGAGATCGCTTATGTTGATGATTTGCTCTGATATTAATGTCGCTGCTGCACACGGTATCGGCGTGAGCGCAATACTCAACGTGCAGGCCAGGGCAGCCAGATATAGCACTGACATAATTGCATAAACGAGCAAAAGTAATTTAGGATGACCTTTTTTTGGCTGCGACAACAAGTACAAAGTAACGATAATTGCAAACGTCCCGATAATGACATTATACAGCCATGTCTGCTTAACCTGATATGCTCGTATCTGTAGATTGTACGCTGAAAGACCCAGATTGATTACCGCTACCGCCAATTGAAAAAAAAGAAGAAGAAATGCTAAAAGAGATGAAGAGCTGCGAAGGCTAGCGATGTATCCGTGATATCTGCTGGATGTTGTCGTAGATATTGCGTCATTAGCTTCTGGTGGTCTCTCTGGCTGTATTGTGCCTCTCTCCATATCTACCGAGATACATTGAATCAAAATCAGACATCAAGTTGTGATGATTGATAACGTTGACGATTGCTGGACATATGCCAACCAGCCACGCGTTAGTGCAGGCACTATCCCTGAAACCTCATTTAGCTTAATCCGGCATGCTGTAAACAAACTCCACCAAACGGCCCCTTAATCAAACTCAATTTCGGATATTTCTATTTACTTCCAAACAGAAAAAAAACTACACCAAAAACAAAATACTGGACATAACAACGCCAACCAGGTATATTACTATATCTCTATGCAAGAACCCCTCCAAAACCACAAAATACAAATCAACAAAAGCAGTAGATGCATTTCTAAACCTCCCTCATCGAAGACGCCGCCGAGGTTGGTAATACCAAATTCGAAGCACTTTCCATCGCCGAAGAGTTGCCCACTCCCATAACCCGCCTCCGATACCGCTTAGGCGTTAATGTGAATGTGAATTTCCGTCGTCGCACCTTGCCGGCAAGTACGTACGCCATCACTGCAAATACCACGGCAAATAAGATCAATCCTGGCAATCTTCGTTTTCCAAATGTGCCTTGAGCAGTGATCATATTAGCATTTAGATCCCAGTCCGAGTCGAGATCATTGACAATCACAGGTTCTGGGATAATTGTTCCAACATCAATTCGTTCCGGGTAAAATGTACCACTATTGGCACCATATCCAACTTGGTACTTTTGGGATTCGTTCGAATTAAGCGCAATATCTGCCAGTTTTGGCGAGAGCGGAATTTGACTTGACGCATACAACAGCATCTTTCCTAAAGTCCAACTGAGTTCCACTCCATTAATTTGATCCATACTCTGGAATGAACTGTCAGACGCAAAGCCATCTATAGCTTGTTTTTGTTTTGTATCTTTCGCTGCTTCATCGAGTCCTGAAGTGGCACGTGGGATTCCGAATCCAGAATGTAAAACATTCATAACCCATGATCCCTTAAAGCACATCTCTTGGAGCTTCTCAAGCGCAATACCCTGTTTTTCCGCTTCTTTTACAACGGGATCCCAATCCTTTGCGCAAAATTCCTCAAGTCTTGCTGAAAACTTTGCATAATTGTATGGCGCACCTTTACTGACTGTGGCTTCTATGTCCAACTTTGGATCAGCGCTAGACGGCAATGCATCGGCAAACAAGCCCGATCGTGTAGTATGCCAATATTCGCTGACTCCAACGAAATGGTTGACGTCAAAATCAATCGCTGGGGCATGAACTCCGCCAAAAAGACAAGGGTCATCGTTACAAGGCAGATCTTTAGAGAGTAAAGGGTAAGTATTCAGTAGGCATTCCGTCAGATTTCCAGTCCCGTAAAGAGTCTTTCCTTTCAAGACGGGATTTTTTGAATCAAGATAACCCCTTGGCGAACAGGGATCAAAAATGGCATCTTTCGGTGTTGTGCCAGCAGAATCACCATCCTCTGACTCAGTGTCGCTATCTGCACCATCATCTGTAGCGCGTTCCAACAATGCAGGTTTGCTCTTTTTCGAATTTTCAAGAAGTAACTCATAATAGCGGCGATGAGCCTCGTTTGCACCATATCCTAGCCATGTTGAGACAAAGACATTGAACTCTAGTGGTTCCCCGGATTGTGTTCGTAATCTCACAGCATACAGATCATCTAGATGCTTCTCTGCTTCTGTTGAATTTGGTGCAAATGCAATTTGCGCTGACGCACCGCCCATATCCAAGAACCCGTAGGTGTGGTGGTTTTTTCCGTGATGGAACGCTTCTTCATTATCAATGGCACCAAGCATGTAATTAAGCGCCAGCCACCCATAAAGACCTTCTGTCTCTCCATCAATGACACGAATATGCGTGTCACAATCCGGTAGTAAGAAGTTCGTTCTTTTCTTGATGTGAAAGCAAGTTTTGGCTAAAAGCTCTTGTTGGTTTTCTTCAGGGAGTAATCTCATACCTGCAGTCGCAAGCAAGAAAATCGGCGTCTCAGCATGCTGTTCTTTTGGCACAATTTTCAGTGCTCTATCCAGCAGTGGATCCAAATGCTTTTTTTCAAGATCATTCGCATGAGTCGCGTAACTTGATATGCCTGGACGCACTTTCAAATACCAATCGTCAGCGCCTTTTCCAACTTTTTGAACCCGCGACGACGAGCTATCTGGCTTCGAAGGCCACGAGTAGATTTGTACTCGTGAACCACTCGATCCAGCATCAATCACAATCCCATAATTTTGCTGTTTTGTGGGAAGTGTCGGCATTGTCTTTGGTTGTGTGAAACCACATAAACATGAACAAAGACCAATGCCTGTTGAACCGAAGCTACCAGATTACGCACGTGACCAGTGGCGGTCATTTATGGGCAACAATTAATAGAAACATTACAGACAACATGGCATGATTCATTTAGTTGATCCTATTTATTTATCGTGTAATATGCTGTAGCTGTAATCTCAGGTCTTTAAAGCTACCATGACTCTGTGTAGTAAGCAAGCTGCAGCTACTACCAGGATTTCTTGATGCTAAGCTGCCACTGGAACAGCAAATGTGTGTTTTGGTCGTCATCCATAAATTTGGACGTCATATCGTATGTTCCCCGAGCCAGCATCCCTGAGGGTGCTTCTTCCTCCATGACTATAAAAAGATGTCAAATGATACGTAGAAAAGTCGGGAATAGGGCACTTACATGTTCGTTCGTAAAACGGCTTTTCAACGGTATTTGGCGAGTAACTTCCACAGATCTAAATTGTCAGATCAGCAGGGCCTCAGATAATATCGAAGGCTATCTTACCTCGTCGCTTTTGTCAACTTTGATTCCTTTTCTTTTGACTAGTTGCAAGTATCGTAATCCTGTGATGATCTCGTGTTGAACGCGGAATCTCACGCGTACTTTGTAATGTGCTCCTTCTTTGATGACAAGTGGATTGGTTTTAAGATCTTCCAGAGCAGCTTTGCGGGTGATTAATTAGATTCATTCCATGTCGTTTAGCGCAGTACTTACAAGGCTTTGTAAGGTCCACAGAGATCGTGGGATGATCTCTGCATTCAAGCTCTAACTTTAGGATGACCACCTAGATGATGTTAGTATACAATCACTCATCAATAGTGAAACTGTACTCACCCTTCGCTTGTCTCCGGGTTCACCAATAGATCCTGATGTAGAAGTGCCAGTAAGACCCAGTGCCTCTTTCCACTTCCGTAGTGATTCGTCCTCGTTATCTGCCTCATTAGCGTCGTGCTATCTTCAGAAAAATAATTATATAAATACCTAAATTGACGTATTCTTCAACTGTTTTCTTTTGCTTGACAACGTATCTTTGTGCAACCTTGAGTTAATTACTTTGCTTCCAGAAGTCATTCGTTGATTGAAGATCATACCGCTCCGTAGGCTCGTGGACAAGTTCGTCGTCGCTGTTCGGTTCGGCCATATTTTATAATTTTTCGCAACAGTTAAATGCTGTATTCGACTAAAGATGTGTATACTAGGTTCGTATACAATACAAAACTACAAAGGTTTGGCTAATTCTGTTTTTAGTATCCCGATTCTGGAGAAAATCAGCCGCAGCCAGGGGGAAAGAGTACACTGAGACGCGTAAATCGAGGCGACGCGTCTACAAAGTTACAAACGCATATTTTGGATCTTCTTATGCGATTGCTCGTACTCAATCTTGCATGCTACTGTTTAAGCACATGTGTATTGTGTTACATGTGATTTTTATCCACCCATCCTTTACAAATTGTGCTTAGAAATGTCCGAATTAAACCACCAAATGTGCAAAGTAATGTACAATTATAACTATAATACACCAAAAAGAAATATTCGCAATCAAGCACTCTTCTTTTTCACAACCACGCCAGATAAAGGCTTTATTCCCAATTTTGATCCTGTGCCTTTCTTTCTCGATAAAAGTTTGTCGATTGTGCTCTTTGGTTTCTTTGCCTCTGGCTGCTTTGTATGCTCTTCGGGTTTTGACGTCGATTTATCATCAAGTGTATGCTTTCTTCTTGCTGAGGAATCTGTGGGTGGTGTCGATGTGCCTGATGATACGAATTTACTTTTGAAAGCTGATATATCAATTCCTGCAGCTGCCAGTGCGTCTAAATGTGATGATCCCTCGCTTTTCTTCTCGTCCTTGTCATTATCTCCAATGTCGGCAGTTTCTTTCTTTGTTTCTTTCTTTGCCTCGCCCTTAGTAGCTAGACTTTCTTTCGCTTTTAGTTTTTGCTCTCTAAACGCTCTCAACTCTTTATCGACCTCATCTTTAACTTGCTGCTCTTTTGCTCTTTGCTTCTCCGCAAGAGAATTGAGAAACATTATCTCGTCATCGTCTAGTCGATGTAGTTGATTTCGCGCTGCTGTTTCTGCTTCAAATTCAGCCTGTTTCTTGTCTTTTGACCAGAATAACAAAAACGAATTAGTATTTTCACATCAGCATTCAATTGCTATATTCAAAACATTGGAATAAAACCTTTATTTGATTGTAAGATTTCGTACAGTGATCGATTGTCATAGCCAGATGTTTCCTGGGGCGGCCGTTGCCTTGGTACTAAGCCTGCTCGAGGATTTGAAGGCTGTGACGAAGATCCAAGTGCTGTAGTATTACTCGATGTTCCTGGAGGTTTCGTACTTTGTGATGATGATCTTGTAAATCCTGAAGACATTGTGTATTAAAACTACTGATTTCAAAAATTGTGGAGTTGGGATGAATCAAGATGTCATTTAACGTTGGGAGTTTAAGTTCGAGACTTATAATTACCGGCATCTAAATTGATCTCAACATCGATTATCGAGTACAATACATATAAAAATGTATGAAGAAGACGATGATGAGATCCCTACTTTAGTAGATGTACAGGCACAGTCAATTCCAAAACCTGATGCTAAGCCTGAGGAGTCTGTCATAAATCAACCGGTATGCATCTGTCTCGGAACAGGTTTACTGATTTGACCATTTACTAATCAAAGCCAAGGAAGATGAGGAAACGGAAGTGAAAGTACCGTTGACTATTGTCACTGGCTATTTAGGAGCTGGGAAATCGTATGTTGCTTGAGTGTTTGGTGGAAGTAAACTAATCAGTTTGCAGAACGCTCCTAAATAATATCATGAGAAAGACAGACAAGAAAATTGCTGTCATTATGAATGGTATGTACTCTTAAAGATCAGGCCGAGAATTATGCTGACAGTATTAGAATTTGGTGATTGTAGGTATTGCATTTATTCGAAACTTTGAAATACTGATTTGTTCAGCTGCCGACATCGAACGATCAATCTCAGTCTCAGAAGGCGACAAAAACTACACCGAATGGCTTGATCTCGGCAATGGCTGTCTCTGTTGTACTGTGAAAGACGTTGGAATTACAGCATTAGAGTCACTTATGGAGCGAAAAGGGAAATTTGACTACATCCTACTCGAGACTACAGGTCTTGCTGATCCAGGTCCCATTGCAAATATGTTTTGGTTAGACACGGCCATTGCTGGAGCGATTTATTTGGATGGAATTGTAGTTGTTGTGGATGCTGTTAATATTCTCAAAAATTTGGAAGACACAGTGGTTGATGATCATCATGGAAAGGAATCCAACAAACAAGTGACAGAACCTACATCGACAGCAAGTATACAAATATCATATGCCGACGTCATTATTTTGAATAAATCAGACTTGGTAGATGAGAAGACTCTACAGAATATACAACAACGCATAAAAGAGGTCAATGCTTTGGCGAAAGTAATACCAACTACCTATGCTAATCTGGAAAATTTGGACGACATTCTCGATTTGAAAACTGTGGATAACGACGTCAGCAAGTGGGAAAACCTTACATATGTTCCGTCATTCCATGATCATGTAAGTACCGCTTGATTCATAATTAACCCATACTAACTATATAGCGAATTACTACATTAACTATGGATCTTCCACAGTTTACTCAGGAAGAGTATGACAGGTTCGATAAATGGCTGCAGACACTATTATGGGAGAATCTAGTGGACAAGCATCCTGTTGAAATCCATAGGTTGAAAGCAAAGATATCAATGTCATCCGGTCAAGCTTTTGTTATACAAGGAGTTCGTGATACATATGATACTATTCCTATAGCTGATGAGAAAGAGGCCAAGGGTGGAAAGCTGGTGGTGATCGGAAAGGGTTTGGATGTAAATATTTTGAAAGGGAGTCTAAATGAGTTATTTTCGAATAGATGAGAGGACTTCTGTTGAAAAACTGTAGATACTTTGTTTATGTGCGAGAATTCTGAATGGCCAATTTTGATATATTCGTCAATTGCATTCTCAAGTTCGTATTTACATTAGTCGAGAAGCTGAAATTTTGGAGCACAACTGACTTAAGCGTGTAAAAAACTCCACGTATCGCCACGTGCAATTTTGGAATGTTTCCAAGTGTGGTACATCACAATGAATCCCTGAATCTATGAAATTAAGTACTAATTTGAAGAAATACTCGATAATACATTCCATTTTAGTACTATAGCTACAGCTTTAGCAATCTATCAGATATTTCAAACGCCTGCCCAAGAAGCCCAACCCATTCTTCTATGACTTTTAATCCAAATCGAACCCAGTAGAAGCTTACTGCAGCAACACAGCTAAAGTAAATCATGTACACATTGTCGAAAGTTATTTACATTGAAAAGAAGTGCATTCCCTTACACAAGTTGAGATTATGAAAATTGCGTTCATGATGAGTGTAAAGAGAGAGAAGAATGATTATGGTACATGTGAAAGATAAAGCCAGTACTGGCTGGTGCTCTTAGCGCAACCATGATCTATATGGCTTGCTAGGTGCCTTTCGTTTCCGTCGAGGTGGGAGGTCTTTTTATTTCGATGTCTTCTTTACAAATAGGAGTGAGATTTTCGCTCTCGTTTTCAATGAAATCCTGAGCTGATTGTTCGATGGTTTTTGAACTATTGACTTCATAAGCAGTAGTTAGGATTTGAGATTCATGTTTAATATCAATCATCAATTCAGATGATGGAATTAGTGTGGGTGATCGTTACAAAATAGATTATGAGATTGTTTCAAAAAAAAATTTAGACTTTTATATAATAAATGTAATTAATACTGTGATATTGGTCGTACTCTTTCGTCTAGATATGCAAAGAAATATTCACTCTAGATGCTTATAGAGGTAGTTTAGTAAATGTATTAATGTATTTTAAATCTTTTTCTAAAAAAATAGATTCAATTCCATTTTTTAAAAAAAGTAAGGCTTGAATCTTTTTTATCATGAAAAAAATGAAAAAGAAGATTTAAGAGTAATTTATATCAAAACTAGATAATTAACGTACTTTATCAGTCAGCGGAAAAAGTTGCCTGAATTGGCCGAAAAACTATTGCTGTACGTTTGTGCTGATATTACAGTTGTAAAGAATATTTTGCGTTGAATGTACGACACGTTAGGAGTTTTACACGCTGGGAGGAAATCCGTCGCTGACTGATAACAGCCACTGAGTGATAAAGTATGTTAGTTCACACCCCAAAATCTCAAATTTACATACAAAGTGTAATGACTTTTCTGTCCAGTAAAAAAACTGTCTTTTAGATTCTTCAAAACCTGTCATGTATGCTCTATATTCTCTCCTTCTGCAAAGTAACTTCATCCATCCATTCCCGTGTCTCTACATCTTTTTGATTTAACCTCTCATTTGAGAGGAGAATCGGCGTTTCAATAAAGGAGCTGGTGCCTTCGACATTTAATTCTGTGCGCAGGCGAATGTCTCGTCGTGTTGCCATCAGTTTGTTGAAGTAGCGGAGACTAATCCTTTGAGAATTGAAGCGACATGTCTAGTGATGCGCCGGTGCAGTCTCTGTCCTGCACAATGGACAGCGAAGTTTTGCATTTTTGTGCTGGAATCGTCAATGGTATTGCGCGAAATCTCCATGGCCAGTGAGGGCTGTTAGAGTGACGCGGGCAATGTCTCTTTTAAAGTTGCGTAGTCGGTGTCTCCAGAGGTCTGGTGGCTCAACTGCAGCAGGAAGGTGTAGTTATTGATTGCAGTCATTTGAAGTGCTCCAGGCTGTTAGTTGCATAGCGAGATGTGTGAGTGCCCATTGCCAGCTCCAGGCCCGGGTAGCAGAATCTGTAGGCTGTAGACTAGATCTAGCAGCTCTAGCTTTTGCAAGTTTGTCGGCAGCTTCATTGCCTGCAATTGCAGTATGTCCATGGACCCATGAAACTATGAACTTTGTTCCTTGCTGCATCCAACATCCTATGATTTTTGTTTGAGGTTCAGGAGGGCCTGTCCCACTGCATATGCTTTAGCATCCATAATTTCAGAGATAGAAGGAAGGGCAGAAGAAACTTTCCTGAAAGAGTTGTTGCCCTAGAGGACAACAAAACCGGATCCTGTAGATCCGGAAGATAATCTGGAGCCGTTACAGTAAACCCAGACATTTTCAGAGTGTACATCGCGCCTCAAGAGTAGATGTGCCTTTGCAGCAGCATCTTTGTTGTCAAGAAGTGGTTGAATGGTCGCTGGACATACACTAGAAAAGAACAAATTCCAACGCTGCTCAGCAGGAGTCTATATAGTCAAGGGAGCAAAGTAGGAAGCAATTATATGGATAATCCAGAGCGTGAAAGAGGAGAGGATGTTTGTCGTCTGCCACAGCAGCTCTAATTGGTGTGCGAACCTGGAGATCATGGAGTTGATCATAGCCATGTTAGGGAAGCCAGAGATGGTGCCCGTTTCCCAACGACTCATTTGCAGGAGGAATGTTCACATTCTGGGATAAACTACGAAAGTACACATTTATCTTGAGTTTTCTGCATTGCATTACTGCAGCAGCCACTGGATTACTATGGACAGCAACTTACCGGATCTGGGATTCTGGTTATCTGTCAACGACAAACCAGGATGGTGAATCACTAGGTGGAGAAGCATGGTGGTATGTTGTGGTTACCACAGCTTTTTTAATAGAATGTTTGTATACTTTATCCACACTAGTATCAATTATGACAGGAGAGCTAATGGGTGTTATTTGATGGGCATACGATGGTACTGCAATGTGATTTTAATGGGCTTATGTTAAAACATTAATGATGAGATAATTTTAAATAAACACTAAATGATAGAGAATATAATTCAATATTAGGAACGAGGTTGCGAGTAACTGTAGATAACTAGAACAAGGCGGGATGCTCTTTTGGGTACATGCCTAGATGTACGTTATCGGGCTTTATGTTCAACAAAGAGCAGAATAGATGGGCAATCTATTTCATTTAATAGGAAAGCTTACTTCAAGCTGAGAGAAATAGGTGCTTGACTCTTGCACAGAAAAGAAACTACAGTGGAATCTGAATATAAGGACCTATAGTAGACACAAATTTGAAGTTCTTAAAGCCCAGAAAAGGCCAAAGGTCCTTGCTACCCAGGGGTATCAGAATTTTGGAGAAATAAGTGAAGAGTTTGATGTTATTTTTTAATGAAAAGTATATAAAAAACTATATCATTAACATATACATTAACATATACATTACATGAACTAATAAAACTACAAACATTGCTTATTTTGTCCCACCAAGGCACAATAAACCGATGGTGGACAATCATTTGGCTGGTTATCCCGGGCTCAAAAAATAACCCTAGACGACCCTAAAGCCCTGTTTTAAAACCGTAATACCCTGTCCCTCTTTTTAGTCAGAATATAGCCAGATATTTGGGCCATCAGTCAATAAATTTCGTAACCC
>JAJLXV010000156.1:0-36673 GCA_030571435.1 Myxozyma mucilagina | reverse complement strand
TCTTTTATGTCTCGCTTTATTTTTTTCTATTTTTCTTGTCTTTTCTTTTGACTTTGGTTTATTTTGGATTTTATTTGCTTTATGGTTGAGTTACAGTTAAGTTAGTGAAGTAGTCAGATTCTATGCTCTTTTGTCTCCGAGCCATATTATGTATGTATATGCCTAATAAATGGCCCTTAAAATAAAAAAAAAAAAAAAAAAATCTTTTCAATTTTTATAGATAACAGTGAAAACCAAGAAAAAACTTATGAAAAACTAAAGAGAAGAATTTGAACATAATATTTGCTATTCTTAAAGAACTGGGTTATTCTTGCTTGTCACGTGATACTACGCCGTTCACACCGACTCACAGACAGGTCACGGCTTGTGATCGACTCTCACGTCCTTCACAACCAGGCAAGACCCATCGTGAACTCGGGCCCTCTAAAGCCAGCCTTCGGACCACCGTCGGAGGAGCCCTTAAGGCCTCTCTCGGTGCCCCGTAGCTCTACTTTGAGGTTTCCTCGCCTATAAAAGGACCCATAGATAGACCTTAGACCTACAAGCTGAATACATCCCCTTATTTTACACCTATTACTGATCTAACTATGACAACCTCTCAAAACTCCGCTGCCATGTTGCCACAATGCTGAAAACAATTTAACAACGCGTATTAACATGTGACTTATCCTGATACGCGACGCGTACGACACGCGTTAAAGGCGACTAGTCAATCATAACTACAGAACATCAATAAACACATCAAGACAGTGCTTAATCTTCGCATTCTACAAATTGACACAAAAAAATTGAGCAATAAATCACAGCGCATTTCCAAATTAAAACTACATTACAAATTAAACATCAAAATCTCCACTTTAACTCGGAGATATACTTCAAGAAATCATAATTTTCCAAATTCAACTGCGGTAAAGCCTCACTTAATCCACTTTCTACCATCGCGACTTCAGTTGAATATTTTTCTAGCCCTGCTTGTTGATGCATTATTGCCTTTATCAACATTCCGTTTTTAGCCCCTTGATCGCCATTTACGCCCATTGCTACTGCAGCAGCAGCGGCGGCGGCGGCGGATACGTTGGCTCCGGTTGTGTTCGATGATACATCTGGTCTCCCACCCAACTCCGCCTCCTACTTGACCTTTCACTCCCAAACCTGCAAAAATGTGAACTAGAATACCTACGATCCCAGCGTGGTCTCCCACCGCAGTACTGAGTAGGCCTACAAGGGCTTAGCAAGTGTTGATCGGACGGGGAACTGCGGTTTTCCTTGAGAATGGTCCTAGTTGATTTTTTCTGTTTCAAAGTTCTAATATATAACCTCTTTTTTTTTCTCTTTTCTTCTTTTTGCAATTTTCTAGATAGCAGTGGAAACCAAGAAAAAAAAAAGAAAAATAAATAGGGGAGCAATTTTAATACATAATTTATTCATGCTGAAAACAGTTAAACGACGCGTGTTGACACGTGACTGACCATGTACGCGACGCGTACGACACGCGTTAAAGGCTGTCAATCATAACTATATATCATCAATAAAATCATCAAGACAGTGCTTAATCCTCGCACTATACGCAAACTGGCATGCTAAATTCAGGACAATTTTCGCTTTATACAAAAAAAACTAGGCAAGTAAATTCCGCAATAAAATCACAGCGCATTTCCATAATTAAAACTATATTACAAATTAAACATCAAAATCCCCACTCCAACTCGGAGGTATACTACTCAAGAAATCAAAATTTTCCAAATCCAACTGCGGTAATGCCTCACTTAGCCCACTTTCCACCATTGCGACTTCAATAGAATACTCTTCTAACCCTGCTTGTTGATGCATCATCGCGTTTATTAACATTCCGTTTTCAACAGTTTGATCACCGTTTACGCCCATTGCTACTGCAGCAGCGGCAGCGGCGGCGGCGGCTGAGACGTTGGTTCCGGTTGTGTTTTGTGGTAGTGCTGACGGTGAAGGATGTTCTGATGCTGCGACTGAGGCTAAAGCTGCTGCGGCTGCTGCTGCGTTCGCTGCTGTTGTATATTGATTTTGTGCGCGGTCGAGCATTTCAGCTAGACCTCTTGCGATGCGAGTGACGAGATGTTGTCTTGCGCAGGGTGCTTTTCGAAAGACATGGACGACTTTTCCAGTTACGTCTAGGACTGCTTGAATGTCAACTTTGACGTGGAGTGAGTACCTTGTGACGACTTTTAGTAGAAACACAGCGGCGAAAGCAAACATTGTATGGAAATAATGCGGCATTCCGACTAATGAAGCTTGTAGCTCATCTGATTCTAACAATAAGTTCAAAGTATCAAACGCGGTTGAAATAGCAGCAGCAGCAATGTCTTCTAAATCTCTAGACAAAGTGACGGAATTCCCATGAATTGGCATCGAATGATCATCATTTCGACTTGTAGTTCCACTTTGCGGACCAACGCTTAACCCTCGAAACGCATGTGAGCAGATATAAAACTTTGCAAATCTCCAATGGATTTTGATTGCTTCGCTGGGAAAGTTTCCGAGTTTTTTATTTCGAGCAAGTTTTCCTGACCATGCGGCACCCCATCTATCGACTTGCATATTAAAATCTCGCAGTTGGGGTATTAATATTCTCGGTATTTGCTTGGTGGTATCAAGACCGAATAACTCTCGAGCACGTGAAAATATAAGTAGTAAATCAATGTGAGATACTAATCGCAAATCAGGCTCACTTGCAAAAGAACTATTCATATGCGCCTCCCAGTTTACAAAATCACGAGAAACACCACTTGGAGCACCTTGCAATATTGAAGTTTGTTCGTTTGATAAAAAGATCAATAACCAAAGTTGAGATCGCTTAAAACCGTCGATTTCGGTAGCAGGTTGTGAGAGATGAGCCATGTGATATTGCATCGAGACAGCTTTTCGGACAACTAGTGCCGTCAACATCCATGTGATGTCTGGTAACCAATAGCAGCCCATACAAAGAGCTTTGATATCTTCGAATCCTAATCGTGGACGGAATAGTAGACTTGAGACTAAATTTCGTAGTTCTTTTGAAAGTTTGTCGAATGCATCTGAACCTAGAGGATCGTGTTGACTAGCCACAACACATAGAGTTAATGCTAGTAGGGTGGACCTGTGTCGAATTGCATTGAAGTCAGCGTATTCTTGTAAATACCCGTAAAAGAAATGATCGAGTCGATTTAGGTAAACTTTTGTTAACTGGTCAGCTTCAGCTAGAGTTATTATTCCTCTACTTATAAAGTCAGGCTCGATTACCAAGCCACTGGCTTGCAGTTGTAGATTATCTTGTAGTTTTGATTCAGCCGATCCGTCGTAGTCGTACTCGTCTTTCCCGCTCTGCGATTGTCGTTTTATTCGTTTTGGTCGCGTGACCTCATATAAAGATCTTATTGGAGCTGAAGCAAGATTATCAGGGCCCAGATGTACAGCATTAACATTATCCATAGTTTCCTCCTCGACTTCACGACCAGCGGCCGTAACACCATTATCGTTCAACAGTTCAGAGCTTTCACGGACTTTGGCTTCTTCGTCGGCGGTTGCAGATTCCTCCATTGCAAAGACAGGAGCCAGTGATAGAGCAGCTCGAGCTTCGTTTAGTGCAGACTCCATTCGTGAAAAGTTGCGACGCATTCGAGAGTTCCAGTGAGCTTGTTCGTTCATGAGACTTTGTAGAGTTTTGTTTGGAGAACATATTATTCCTCGTTCAGCGCATCGTTTACAGGGCGGAAGATCGTTCTCCATTATGCATTTTATCTGTGAATCAGCAGTCAGTAGTGTTTTCTTTTTCTTGAAGAAGTGTAGACGGACCTTTTGTTTTCGACAAGCTGGACAGGCGGTGCTTTTACGAGTCGTTACGGATGTGAGTTCAGCAGCCTCAGCGGCAGCAGCAGCGAGTAACATGCTTGCCTTGGACGCAGCATTCGCAGTCAATTTCGAAGGGTTTCCTGCCGCAGAAGACGCATTGATGTCGCGAGAACCACTCGAGACGACAGAAGGCGGAGAATTGTCTTTTCCGGAGGACTGTTCGTCTGGAGAGCGCATGGTCACGTTTCCGTGCAGAGAGAGTCCGTTGTTTGAGATTACCGCATTGTTAGAAGCAGTGCTGGACATTGACAGTCGCCTTCGCGAGGAAGCGTTGGCTGTTGAGTTTGCTGTTGCTGGCTGCTGTTCCAGAACAACGCCCGCATGGTCTGGCTGTGTCGAGCTCCACGAGCGCTTCACCATCGCGACATGCACAGCAATTTAGACTGGTATTGACAGCAGTTGTAGATAAAACACAAACAGACACAGATACCAACACCAATACCAATAGCAAATATAGAACTCTTTAAAGAAAACACACAACGTCAAAGCAAAGGCTGGAGAGAAAAGGGTCGACTACCTGGCGGGAGTTTTTTTGCCTCCGCCGCCGCTCTGCCCCTCCTTTCTTCTATAGCTTTTGTTTATTAATGGGCTCTTCCCAGAATTATTAAGTATTTTCCCCTCAGCGCAGCTACTATTCTTTTTACAGCTTTTACCGATTTTATTTATTATCTGATCTACAGTCTCCAATTGGCTCTGGAAAAACCCGCCAAAGGAAAGTCGTCCCCACAACGTTTTGCGCGGACTGGAGAAATTAAACTTTCCAGCGATGACTGGCCTCGTCGTCCCGCTTGCGACAAGGTTTTGACAAAAAAAAAGTCACAAGATCGTCTCCACTTTTTGAACTCGCTTTGTTTTTGTGATGAAATGAAATGAAAAGTCTGCGTCATTTTTGATTCATTTTTTATGTTTATTCTTTGCTCGCTTATCTTTTATCGTATCTTTTCATTCTGACCTCTCGTGTCTTTTTGCGTTTACCACGTTCTTCATATACTAATTCTCAGTAAAGTCAGCTGCCATGTGCGCGTTCCCCTTTGCGAGTAACGTTACCGCTTCTGGCATTCAAATCTATTTAATATCCTTTTCTCATCATCAACAGCTTTTTAATAAAAAGACACTCCTACTCAGCCCTTTCTTTTTTTCTTTTCTATTCAACCTTCACTGTATCCCCGTAAAGCTCTACAGAAAGTAGCTTGCTGCAGCGGCTATAAGATCCAGAAGCAGACAGCTAAAGTTTGCGCCTCTGTACCGTTTTACCTTCATCCTTGTCGCGCTTATTCTGTGCAGCCAATTCTGGATTGGAATCACATATCTGTGTCTAATTTTCTGTTACACTTATCGTTTGTAAAAGCATTTTATCTTTTAGTTAAAAGAGAATAGAAAAATCTCAACAAATTTCTTTTTTAATTATTTTCAACCAAATTACTGGTATTTTAATCAATCGCAAACTAGAATATCGGACTAATGACTTGACAGCTCTTATACAAAGAACCTTTCCGTTTTATCCGCTTCAATAATACACAAGCCCATTTCTTTTCATCATTTGGTATTTATATCGTAATTGCGCATTAAATATTATCGAACTTGCAATTGTCCGTATTTCTTTCTTACCATTACCTCGTAAATCACATTTTCCGAATTTTCTCGTTAATTTTAACCTTCTCTTTAGAACATCACTGATGCTAGAGTGAACTTCTCGGTTACGTTTTATAAGAGTATTTCCACGCCGCCATCAAATATTCCAATACATTTCTATCGATAATTCAGCAAAATAAATAAATAATAAATAATAAACAAATCCAAACTCCTAATCTCATAACTCATCTTACAATTCTATAACTAACCAACTTTTCTTTTTCTTTTTTTACATCTCATTCCCCCATCCTCAACTAATCTTGTACCTCCACCCTCAACTTATCTTGTATTTACAACGCTTTCCACTCACTACAATTCATATATATAAATATACTTAGTCAAACATTGCAAACCCCGCAGACGCCGTAGAGTCAAACTCCTGAAAACTTTGCGCAAGACTGCCTAATATATCATTAAACATAGCCACGCTCTTCTCTCCTTCCTTATTCTCCCCACCTCCATTCTCCTCATAATATCCTTTATTGTTCCCCACTGCTGCCGCCGCTGCTGCTGCTACTATCGATAGCTGTGTGAGCAAATTCTGCTGTTGTTGCTGTGATAATCCTGATCGTTGCTCTTCGTCATAAAGTCCGATATCAAACGCAGCTTCAAGTTCTTGAAACTGCTCACTCAACTCGTTCTCTCGTGACAATACAACCGGCGGCGTCATCAGATCCTCCATACCTTTCGGCGTACGTACAAGTAATCGGCTGAACGACACCTCTTTGTCACATCTTGTCGACGCGCTCGATTTCGACAGAATCCTTCGCACTTGTGACCATAATTCTGCCAATGCAGTCACGTATCTTTTCGCCATAAAACTTTCCGCGGCCATGATTTTTTCCAAAAGGCACACCTTGGTTGCGGATTCTAGTATACGCTTGGCTTTATTCGTCCCGGGATGTTTGGACAAATACACAAACATCACAGTAACCGCGCAGAATGAAATATAAGCGATAAACCAATACGAGCCACTTAAATCCTCAGTCACTATATTATCTGCAATAGACAATGCAGCATCCAAACATTTGTTCTGATATTCTGTCACGGCTTCGAGTAAACCAGCGTTAATATAATCTGCACAATTTACATCGGCGGTCAACGCCGATCGATAAATCATAATGCGAGCATGGAAATTGGCCATTTGAATAACCTCAACCTGCCGAGATCCTGGAAACTTGTTCATGGATTTCATCTGTAAGGATTCCGGTAAACCCTCCTCCCACTGTCGTAATAACTCATCCAGATATTTAATTGTCGACATTTGCTGTTCGGGTTTCAGTGGCACGTCTGAATGTAATGTTCGTAGTGCAATTCTAAGTATGTGACAAAGTTTTGCGTGTGCGGTAAGAGTATATGTCATGTTATATTCCTGTGAATCAGCGTGTTTGTCCGGGGAAGTAGGTAGGCCCACAGTAATATCTTCTTCCGACAGCATGAGTGACTTTCCAATCATCGTGCACATATACGTATCAAGCGTATATATTGACCAAAACGCGCGTTTTCGTAACTCGCTGTACAAAGAATCTGGGGCACAAGATGATGGACTGAAATTTCGACGATTAAGATCCAAATTATTCGCAGTATTCTTAACAGACGCTAGTAAATTCCAGGAAGCTTTAACTCGAGATGTTGCCAGTAGATATTGACACTGTAGACAAGTTAGCGAAGCACATTACACACATCTGTCATTGTTCTTTACCATAATAAATTTGGCTTGTACTGTAGTCAAGCGATCAGAAAACAAAGTGTCTCCCTTCAGTTCATTTTCCGCAATCAAGAAAAACTGTTGACCTCGTTTCTGCAGCATTGCATACTCTTTGCTTCCAAATTTTACTCCCTTGGGAAATTGACAGCCTACGGCCCAAACACTAAACATCAGAGCACCAAGGCTTTTATCCTCCAACATCCTAGCTCGCTCCTCACTTTCTTCTGCGTCAAAATCGTTTTCAGGATCAGGTTCGCGTACACCAAACGCATTCAACTCTGACAGATCTGAGTGATATCCGCTGTTCAGCCATTGATCAACCGTCGGTTTATGCAGGATCCGATAAGTTATACTGGCATTATCAAAATACCATTCAGTCAATTGAATAGCCAGTTTCTTCGATGGAAGTGCTAATTCCTTCAAGTTTATCTCACCCACTGGTCGCTCTGCAAACCAAAACTGTTTCGAAGAAACCCCATTCGCGTTACCTTTGGCAACTGCTGGTTGATCATCATTCGTTGTCTTGGGTTGAGTTTCGTCCGCCAAATGTAATTTGGCTGCATCAGAGTATGCAAGATTCGAGGATCCACCTAAGAACGACTCTCCTTTGTCTACTGTGATAGACGAGGAGGGTTCTTTTGAAGAGGAATCGTATGGAAAGGTAGCTGTCGACATCTGTCCATTTCCAGAGTCGCTGTTAATTTTGCTTATGTCGACAATCATTGGTGAAATCTCAGTCTGCTGCGCAGCGGCCGCAGCAACAGCATCAATCAAGCGAGTGAGTTGCGATGTGGACTCGGGAGAGTTTCTGAACTGGTTTTTGATAGGTGCAACATAAACGCCTCTTGTGTATCTTTCGTTGTAAGTACAGTCACCTCCACTTTTGACGCAACGCTCACAAGGCTGTTGGCTGGTTAGTAAGACGAATGATAGCGCGTACTGAGCACATACCTGCGTGCCGTCGCACTTGACTTTTCTCTTTTTACAGACATCACAAGCACGAGTGCTGTTCTTTCGTTTTTTCGCAGCGCTCGCAGCACTGCTTTCTATTTCGCCGGCAATTGGGGATGTTTCGCGCGAGACTCTCTCTTCGTACTTCCCCTTGGATACAGAGGCATCTGACCACCCCACGAGTGGCCTCTTGCTGGAATCAGCCATTGAAGAGCCGGCTTCTGCTTTCTCGGATGCAATCGAATGTGAATTGATGACTATCCGGTTTACGAAGCATGCATAGTGAAGAGAAAAAGGAGAGACGCTCGGAATAGCAAGGAAAAAGACGCAACGACGTGAGAGGTAAAAAAAGAGTTTATTTTTTTCACTGTCGGGTAACGAGAATATCTAAGCCACCTGAGCGTTCACGGAGGGGCTCAGAAGCATTATCGTCTAGCAATGGGACGCCGGAGAGATAACAGAACAGCGTCCGCGCGGGCGAATAGCAGTCAGCAGAACCAAAAAGAAGAGAAAAAGAACGCAGACGCGCGGAACCCGCCTTGACGCACACTGGCTCGGGATGTGCGGAGAGATGCGGTGGTTAGTGTGGTGGCCGTCGCGCGTTTTAGGTTTCCGCACCGCAGAAGTGGAAAGGTTGGCGCGATCGGCTCTGTCGCTCGGATCTGTCGTCTGTTAGGGTTTCTAACCTCTTCACTTTCTCCTGTTCTGTCAGCCAAAAAACCGACTGCTAAATGGCGCGATGTGTCTTTAAATAGCAACCTGGAAGCAACCCATTCTTTGCACGTTCGTTTCGTTGCCATTGGCGACGCTATTAATAATCGCGGTTCAGCCGCTCAACCCCGATTGCTTGGGGTCGCACACGAAATGCTCAGCCATTGTCGCATTGTCCCGCGGTCTTTCCAAGCTGCCTTTTGCGTGGCGCCGGCCCAGCGCGGTGGACTTGCGCCGTACATCGTTCTCCGGCCCACCTTTTGCTTTTCCCTCTTCTCCCTGCCAACTCCGCTTCGTTACTAAACACTGAGCCGTGCCCGCAAGCACAACCCTCACCAGCTTTTCTTCTAGCTTCTTGTTTTCTGACACAGATCACAGTCCTCCGCTTATCAGATCAACAAAGCTCGGATGGCTTTTTTTAATCTGCGGGCCCACTTGCTTGACTCTCACTCTTGAGCTCTGAGACATTGCATAAATCAACAAATAGTCAAAGCCAACATTACCAGATTCGATTAGACAGTCCGCCTAGTTGTCTTGACCGTTTACTTGCTAACTGAGAATCACGAACAATGAGGCGCTGAATGAGTCTGCAATGCTGCGTTTCCTTGTCCTATCAGCAAAGGCGCTGTAAAACTCAACTAGCACGTTTACGGTACTTTAGATTTATGTAGCTTTATTCGTAAAAAGAAAGGAAAAAGTAGAAAAAATAAGATTTGAACGCACAGGATGATATCCATCATATCCAATCCCGCGTACACCCGTTTAAATATAAAAAGAATAATAAAAAATGAAAACAAATGAAAACAAACGCCTGCTTAATGTTACCGAACCGCAAACACGTTCCCTAATCATAGAATGCAAAAATAAAATACATAAAACCCACAAATCAACGACTCTGCTGGATATTTCTCAAAGCTGCATCAGCAATGTTTCTTAGGCAAAAGGCTTTTCTTACGCAGCATCTTGCACAAATTAAACTTCTTGTGCGACTTCTTGTGTGACTTCTTCACTTCTGAAGTCTTCTCCGAGAAAATCTGACGCGACTTCTTCTTAGCTGATACACTCTTAACCGCAGTCTTCGTCGCAAGTACATTTCTGGCAACGAATCTCTTCACTGCAGATTTGCGCTTGCACGGGAACTCATCATTCAAAACATAATACCACGGTGGAAGATGAGTACTGTCAGGCGGCGAGTCCGACTTGGAAAGGTAGTTACCAGAGTCGTCAATGGCGAAGCGATCAGAAAACGAATCTGTAAATCCGCAAAACAGAGGCGATTCGTCGGTAAGAGTCTCTGAAGATGCCAATCCCGAATCTGACTTATAAGGCAATTTATCTTTCAACAGTTTCTCTTTCTCCATGCGTTTCTCACGTTCAATCTCCGCGTCGATATTCCACATAACATCCACTTCTTTGGAAAAACGATCGCCGGCTTTAGAAGATTTCGACAAAGAACGAGATCCTTGGGCAACTCTTCTGAAAAATAAATGACGGGTATGAATCCATCTCAGACGAAGTTTTTGAAGCTTGCTCGGACGACTATAAACTTGGAGATTTTCCATCTCGTCCAAAAGCATGATAGTTTCAGCACCCATTGAGAACAAAGAGATAACTGAGTAGTTGAATACCAAAGACAAGAAGCAAAGACAGAACAAAAAGGCAGCAAGACAGAAAAAAAAACAGAAATACTGCGTAGTAGTCTGGTCTATATATACTCATTTTTGAACAAGGCATTTTGCAACGCAGAACGAACTAGTCCAAATATCGTAACTCCTAAAAGCTTCAACAAGGATGGAATCCTAACATCGAGCAACAAGGCATTTTTTGACAAACCGACGAGTACAATACACAACTAAAGTAAGTCATTAGCCATATTCGGGGAGTGCTTCGCTCTTTGTACGCTAAAACTCTGTTAGTCCGATATACCTCGGTATGCTTCGTGAAAAGACCGATACAGTGACATTCAACTACTACATAAGCCGAAATGGAGTTTAATTATTTTATACGAGCATTTGAAAAGTCCAAATATACTTTAAATAGTCAGTAATTTGTCGACAATCATTAGTTACATAAAAAACGGCATTTGGACTTGATCTCACAACCAGAAGTGCAATGTACATCGTTGCAAAAGTAGCTAGCTATTTAAGCCATAAGTGCGCAAAAATAGTAATAATTATATAAATTTATAAATGACCAGAATTTTAATTTTGATATCAAATCCGAAATAGTGTAATGGTTAGCACGGTCCGCTCTCACCGGGCAAATCGGGGTTCAATTCCCCGTTTCGGAGAACACAAGTTCTTCTCGGATAACAATTTTTTTAAAATTTTTTCTAATTTTTTTCAAATTAGAAGTTGTAGTAGCGTTCAAATCTTTGATTTTGGTAAAATTTTGAGGCCGAAATGTTGGAAATTGAGCGAGTTAAGCAAGAAAATTGCTTGCAAAACGCATCACGTGACGCAAAATTTATCCGTAACACGTGCAAAAATGGGAATCCATAGACATAACCATTTCTCGAAGAAACTTGTTTTAGATGCAAAGATTACGATGCGACTAAAGTTGGATATTGCTGCACTTAAAAACGAATATGAAATTTTACATTTAATAATACATCGGAATAAGAATCAACATAGACAAGCGAAATGGTGGAAATATGTCAGTATAATTCATCGAAATGTTCGAAAACTTATAAATATACGACAAAATAGAGAGGTTGGGGAGAAAATTAGGAAAAGAAATCGACGAAGGAAGAATGTATCAAAAAGTACAAAAGGATCGAAGAAGAGAAGTGGTAGTGAAAGTGAAAAGATTGGAAAAGAAGTGAAAAATTTGAGGAGAACAAAGGAGGAGCCAGTAATTAAGATAGCCTCAACTTCATTAGAATTTGGACTAGTACAATTGGAGAATAAGTTTTCAGATTTTGCTGATCTTCCTTTTGATCATATTGAATGTGCGAAATACTTAGTTTATAAAGTCATTCCAAAAGCACATAATGCGTTTAGAAGGTTAATTGCGTTACGGCAGTATATCCCGTTGGCACTTGCCATGCTAGCGTGCACAGCGAGAATCTACAAATTACTTAGAGAAGACATCAGAGTGTTTCAGCCGCTAGGGACAAAAGGAAAACGGAAAGAAGCGGAAGGTGAGATGGATGTTGATGTTGGAAAGGTGATTAGAAGAAACGAGACCGATATGGAGTTTGAAATCTCGAATGAAAAGAAAAATCTGAAATCAATCAAATTGGATGATTCTGAAGAGATGGATATGGATGATGATAGCGACGATGATGGTGAACTTAAAGTGTACGACAGTGATGAATTTGAGTTAAAGGTTTATGATATCGAGTCTGAAGAAGAAGTCAAAACCAGTTCTATCAAAGTTGTTGCAAATGTGAAGGCTTCTAAAACGACAGTGGACGATGATTTAGATGGGCTCAAATTTTTTTAATGTAGTGTTATGCATAAAGGTGTTTTGGTAATTGGTGTTTTTTTGTCTATTATACATCATAGATATTAAGTATCTGTAAATATAATTACATGTTCTACTCATATTCTTCAATCTCATCAATACCAACAGTCCGTTCTTGCTGCTCTGGTTCTTGTTCCTCCTCCTCTTCTTCTTCCTCTTCATCAGGTTGTAGTTCACCCCAAATAGATCTGTCGATATTTTCTTGCCTGTTGCGTTCATTTTCCTGCTGCTCCACTACACCGAAAATATCACCGTAAAGCGGTCTATTAGTTGCCTCGTCGACTGGAGGCTTGCCGTAACCGCCAGGATGGAAACCCCATTGTGCACCAGCTGGAATAGGCGCGTTGAGTCCTGGAATTTTGAGACCCGGATAACTGGGAGGAGGTCCAAGTCTTTGCATACTAAGTAGCCATGGTGGAGGAGCACCAGGAGGAATGTTCAATGCTACTTTGAGTTCGTCTGAAAGGACACCCGGCCTTCGATCCAAAGGATTTGACTCAAATTCTTTACCTTCGTAGTAAACTTCACCAAATGTCGTCATTTTCGGTTTAGTTTGGAACTTGAAGAACGCATCGTGAAGCTTTTGATAGTCGATATCCAATCGACCCATTTTCGGCTGCACTCGTTCTCTCATCCGTTGTTTTAGTGTAGAGTCGTCTTCTTTGGTGTTGTCTCGCATATCCATGATGCCTGTGTGTTTGATGAAATCAGGTAATTCAAACGGTGGTTTTTCTATTCCACGTTTTGATGACAGATAATCTCGTTTGAAACTCCAGTGCGCGGGAACGGGTACTACGTTTTTTGCTGCTTTTATCCGCACAAGTAAAACCGGATCCTCAGCGTCGGCATCAAACCACTAGACAAGTCAGATCTACTGAAAAAGTAACGTTCAGTCATATCGCGTACCTCAACAATATCAGGGCGGGGAGCAAGAGCCTTTAGCTGTGCGATTGAGATTTTATGTAGTTTTCGAAGTTTCTTTTTGCTCATGACGTGTTCCATAGCAGCAGCCTCTTGCTCTTCGTCTTGCTCATCCTCATCACTGTAATAAATGTCTCCTTTGAGATCAGATGCTTGCATTTCGTCTCCCTAAAAACATTAGTATGCTGTCGGTGATAGTAGACTCGAACATACGTCATCAGCCTTGAACTTTTCGAGGATTTCTTTGTATGCAGCGAATGCTGGATCATCAAGATTCATTTGCATAGGCTCTGGCTCTGATTCGACGTGCTTATCCCGGTCATCGTCTTCGTTCTTAACCTCGTCATATTGAGCAACCTATTCATTCGTTATAAGCTTCCTTACACAAACAAGCAACGATGATTGACGTACGCTCTCAGCCTCTGAAACTCCTCCAGCAACAGATGCTTCAGTAGCCACAGAAGATTCGCGTGAGCTTTGTAACTTCTTTTCTTTTGCTCTGAGTCGTTTTTGCTGATTCTTGGACAGCTTTCGCTTCTTATTGTCGTGAACTCCATTTGTTGAGGCGGCTTCAGGAACTGAAGGGGCCTCTGCGACATCTGCCATTTTCAGTAATACTTGCCTAAAATTATGCTCTATTCAATTTTAAATTTCAGGTATTTCATATGAATAAGACGAATCCTAAGTATAACACTGCTATCTGTTGATTAAATAGATCAATAGCTTTACAGCTCTGCTCAAGGTGAAATTAGCAATTAAGGTTTGAAGATTTCTAAACCGTAAGGTTTTCCCAATTATCCAATCCCACCAAGTATTGGAAACTATACCATTTTTGGAATAATATTAGTTCAGAAATAGGAGAGATTATGCTGTTTTTATGAGAAGCATAAACATATGATTAATGTTGGCGTTACGGACACGTCTGTGGGTTCGCAGTTGCGATAATACAGCACTTGCATCAACATCAAGGTCATTTCGGCTAACAACGAGATATTATTCAACGCCAAATTCTTCTTTTTACGATGAATGCACTCGAAACGTTATAAAAAACAGATACAACTGGGCATTGAAGCACTGGGGTTCAGATAGAAGGTTATCACAAATTAATGCACGCTACACAAGTTGCAGACGAATAGATACAAGTGCACGACTCTACTCCACGAGCACGTTAGACGAGTTCAATATTGACTACGACGATGATAAGTTATTGCAAGATGACAATGGCGAAAGTTATTATAAGAAAAAATTACATCGCCCAGTATTACACAAGGGTTATCTAGAGGAACATGAGCTAAATTCAGATCTGGGGAATGAAAGACTCGAAGAGCTTAAAAATGCAATGCTTTGGTTAGATGCTAAAGTTTATGAACAAATGGGGGATCCATACGATGGTCCAAAAGATCCGCGATACGTCAGATTACTAGTCAAATGCTATCCTGATCCCGAGGGTCTGAAGCAGTCAATCAAAATTCGTGCGTTTTTTGCTAAATTCGGCGATCTTGTGGAGTTTTATCATTCAAAGGTACATTGATTACAGTAATTGATCTGTTTGTTAACTTGCTGATTTCCTTGTGCAGTTGTTTGACTATCGTACATACTCTCGTGGCTACATTGCAATCACTTATTTTGATCCCTCGTCTACAGTCTACGATGAAATTGCTAGGAAGTTCCAAGTATATCAGGATCTAGAGAATTTTTATACCAAGGAATCTTACGAAAAACGCTGTGATCTTTTGAAAGAACTGGGGATGAACTCTGAAGTACCTCATGTTTTCCAAGTTAGCCCTCATCCCATTTCAATCGAAGAAAGATCCGTACGATTGACAATCAGAAGAGCAAAAATACCACTAGATGGTGCCGACAACATCAACACAGCTACTAGTAAACTTGAGCAACAAATCCTTGCAAGATCTTACGGATTTAAAGGATTTTTGAATGAAAATGTCAACCCTGAACAGGCTATGACAGGCGTACCGCACAGTCTTCTGAAAACAGTGTCCACTCTGACGAAGGAAGCCGAAGTATATCAAGAACTTGAAGATCAAAGATTAAGGCATGCTATTGAAATGGCCGAATCTACTACAAATCGAAAAAAAAAGTCATAGGTGAAGAGACATTTGCTAGTGGCAGGCATGAGACACTTTGCGATATTATTGATATGCTACTAAAGACCGCAAGAGTCAGCGATAGTGCTGCGAAAACCTGAGCGGGTATTTTTAGTCTGACTCAAAATAATCGATGTTTACTTTTCCGAAAGCCCGAGGTGTAGTTTGATAACTTCTCTGATTCTAATCTAATCTTATAAATTACAGATTTCAAACACTTCGTAATCGCATTAAATTGACAGCTGACCAATGCTTTATGCACGGGTATCAAGCGTTCCTATACGCGGGAGATTGATAACCATAGTGGGGACAAACCCCCGGCGCGGCGCCAGTGCGCTGGTAAAATCGGATATGAGCAGCGGGCAAGTGCACAGACCGAAGCTTCTGAAAGCAACCCAAGCGATACTCTGCATAAAATAATTTACTTGTTATAATTATTTAGTGACGACAGCGACTCACCATGACTAAAAGTGCTGCATACTAAAAAGAAGTACTGAATGTGATACTCATGGCGCAAAAGTAGAGGTTCTCAGTCATAATTGCTTATCTGCTCTTATCTTTATGGCTGACAGTCAACGTCTTCAAGCTCCACTAGTATGAGCCTTGGCCTAAAGCTAAGCCATTTTACGTTAATGAGTGTCTCACTTATAAGCAAAGCTGCACAAACTTATTGGAGCCTAAACTAGGTTTGGTGTAGCGAGAACTGTAATGGCTATCTGCTTCTGTTACTTCGTATTGTCACAGATAGTAGACGGAGTTACGACCTTCAGTTCCTGCTTAGTCGCAGAGTGATATTTCTGTCACAATGGACTAAAGATTATGACAGCTCCGAGTAACTTTTTTTGAGTTATAAAAGGTCGGATGTCTGGCCAATGTCCACTTGCTGTACGCTCTTGGCTTTTCTCTGTGTTGCCAAAATCCTGGTCTGAAAATGTCTGCCAAGGAAGCCAACGCCAACAAGGAGAAGTTCATTGTCAATGCTACATCCGTCGACTACGATAGTGGAGAGCATATAGACACGAAGCCATTGGGTTTTTGGGGGAAGGTCAATCAATTTATTTTACTTGATTCGGCAAATGGTGAAGTCTACAGCAACCATGACTTGGATCCTGTTCCCGTTGCTGAACGGCATTGGACTATGAAAGACTGTATGTGTGTTTCAAATTTTACTGTGTTTATTACTGACTAGCCTTAGACGGTCTTTTTTGGATTTCCGACTGCTTGTCAGTTTCTGGATTCAGAAATGCAGCTTCAGTCATGCAAGTTGGTCTATCGTGGAAATTATCAATTCTTATCATTGCAATTGCAAATATCGTACAAGGAGCTGTTGTGACTATTAACGGCATGGTTGGTGCCAAGTACCATATTCCATTTTCCATCACTAGCCGTGCTTCATACGGATACTATTTATCTTATTTGATGATTTTGATGAGATGTATTGTTGGTATTTTCTGGTACGGTGTGCAATGCTATACTGGCGCTGAGTGTGTTCGTACGTTTTCCTCCATATTTTTTTCAGAAAAAAATACTGATTTGCTTTAGAATCCATTCTATATGCTCTTTGGCCATCTTTCCGTCATGTAAAAAACCGGTTGCCCGAAAAGGCTAATATCACCACTCAATTAATGACTGCCTATGTCATTTATTTTGCTACTTGTCTCCCATTTCACTATGTTGGAGTTCACCGTGTCAAATGGCTTTTCTTGCTCAAGTCCATTACTACTCCAATCTGTGCCTTTGCAATTATGGGTTGGATGGTTCATCAGGTTGGAGTTGGAAACACATCTATTTTCAGCGAAGGAAACTCCGTCAGTGGTTCAAAGCTAGCTTGGACTTTCGTCTCTAGTTTGAACTCTAATATCGGTAGTGGTACTACTTTGATGGTTAACGCTCCTGATTATGCTCGATATGCTCGCAAAAAATCAGACACTTACATTACAGCGCTTGCGGTTCCTTTTACTGCTACTGTCATCACCGTGATTGGTGTCGTTGTTGCTGCTGGCTCTAAAGTTCTTTATGGCGAGATCTTGTGGGATCCTTTAGAGATTATTGACAGATGGACCTCTCCAGGTGGTCGCGCTGCGGCATTTTTCTGTGCTTTAAGTTTCTACTTTTCACAAGTCGGATTGAACATTGCTGCAAATTCTCTTGCATCTGCCAATGATTTGAACTGTATTTTCCCACGATACATCAACATTCGACGTGGCCAGTTTATTGCTGCTTTACTAGGATCATGGGCTTTGACTCCTTGGAATATCCTTACATCAGCTAGTGGCTTTCTTAACTTTATGGGAGGTTACTCGATTTGGCTTGGCCCCTTACTTGGAATTTTGCTTTCTGATTACTACTTTGTACACAAGCGTAATTACGATATTCCAGAGCTGTACAAATTTGGTGGAAGATACAATTATTACAAAGGCTTTAACTGGCGTGCATTCACGGCGTTTACTATTGGTTGGGTTCCATTGTTGCCCGGTTTCATTCCCGTGATTCAGGGTGGCACTGTTACTGGTGACGGCATCTCACACTTATACGAAGTCGGATACTTTTACGGTACAGGAAGTGCTATGCTGACTTACTATCTTCTCTGCAGATTTTTCCCTCAAGAGGAAACGTATGTTGAAACTGGCATCTTTGCTTCAGAGGCTGTTTTCCCAGACGCAGTTATGAGCGAAGAGTTTGAAGTCGAAGTCGGGGCTGCCATTGGAAATCTTGGAAAGGTTTAGAGAGGCGTTTTTTTGTTTTTGTTTCATACGAATATAGATTTTATTCCTTTTCTAGCATAGCTTTTGGAGTGGGTCGGATGTGATAGATTTCTCTTATCGATTATCTCTGCACACTGACCAACCGTCACTGACCATTGTAATCTAGGTCCGGGCGCGAGCCCGGGCGCGTCGCACGCATAAGCGCAGAAGCACCGGACACTTATCTACAGCTTTCAATGGACAGACCTACTCTTAACAGAGCCGATTCATTTTTTGATTGATATCTTCATTGTAATGCATGTTGCTAGTTATAATGATTTACTCAAGCTACACAAAATGAATCATCAATCAAAGAGCTTTTTAAGCTTGTGGCAAAGACTCAACTCGTATCGCGCTCTTATCTGCCAGATTAATGACTCGGAAACGTGTTGCGGCGCAAAGTTGTAAGCTTGCGAAAGCTTCTGAAAACGTCGTAGTTACTCTTGGCTTTGACTGTTGATAAGCCCCTTAAAAAATAAAAACGACTAAAAACTGTGAAGAATAGCAGCTGATTTCAGCATTTAAAAAATCTGGTTTTGTAAGCAGTCGTCAATAAAAAATAGCACGCGTTTGTAGTAAATTTAAAAGTATCAGGAAACAAAAGTCTAATGTACCAACACATTGTTAGACGGGGAAGCCGCAAGGCAAGAAAAGTGGACTGTGCCTTTTCGGTACGTAGATAACAATGTGTCAAAGTCAGCCCTGATCAACCCATAGTGTAGCGCAACTTGTTTCTTACATGCAAAACACATATGTCACTTCTGAATGAACTGAGAGCACTCTATTCGCTGACTCACTCACCAGAGCATTGTCGACTTCAGAACAAGCTTGTGAAAACGAACTTTTGCCGTGCCGCCGCGGCAGCTTGTAATTCTTGAATCACTGTTGTACTGTCTATTATTTTATTTACAAGAAAGGCTTGAGCTGAAACGAATCAGTTTCTGATGCTGGGCGACTCTTGATTGCCAAGCATTTGTGCCGTTTTGGTATTCAAATTTACATTATCTGTCTTATCGTGAACTTATTTTCGTACTGGGGTTGAAGTAACTAATCCAAATCTGTGGTCCGTATGGATAGTCAGACTCGCATAATATATAGCAGATGGGTTTCCCGTCAGTGTTGAGTTTCTGCACCTTTGTTAGTCTCTGCTGTATCTGTTTTTGTGGCTCTAATTTAAAGCCAAAGTAAAAATGGACAAAAACAGCTACGAAGTTCAAGTCAGTTCGCTTGATGAGCAAGATAAACCTATTGGCTTTTGGAAAAAGGTCGACAACTTCCTTGCGCTAGATTCAAAAACTGAGGGTGTGCGATCTAATCATGGTGAGTTTGTCAGTTTGATTAATTTGACTTCTTTCTAACTAGCTCCAGATCTTGATCCTGTACCACCAGAGGAACAACACTGGACGACAAAGGACTATGCCCTCTTTTGGATTTCCGACCATTTGTCTGTCTCAGGATTTCGTTCTGCTGCTTCGGTAATGAAAGTTGGTCTTTCATGGAAACTTGCTCTTCTTAATATTGCGCTTGCAAATTTAGTTCAAGGTGTGATGATTACACTTAATGGAATTGTTGGTGCACAATACCATATCCCATTTTCGATTCAGGCACGCGCGTCTTTTGGATATTACTTGGCGTATCTTATGGTTTTGATGAGATGTATTGTTGGTATCTTTTGGTACGGTATTCAGATTTATACTGGTGCTGAGTGCGTACAGTCAATGATTTATGCTATTTGGCCATCCTTTCATAATGTCAAGAACACTCTGCCAGAGTCTGCTAATATTACGACTCAATTCATGACTGCTTATGTTGTTTACTTCATTTCTTGCTTGCCTTTCCACTATGTTGGAGTTCACAGATTGAAATGGCTTTTCTTGCTCAAATCAATCACAACTCCAATTTGTGCATTCGCTATCATGGGATGGATGATCAAGGAGGCTGGTATGGGAGAGATGTTCAAAGAAGGTAACACTGTGCATGGATCAAATCTTGCATGGACTTTTGTTGCTTGCTTGAATTCCAATATTGGTAGTGGTACCACTTTGATGGTCAACGCTCCTGACTACTCCCGGTACGCCAGAAGAGAAAGAAGTACTTATATCACAACGTTTGCTATTCCATTCACTGCTACTATTATTACATTTATTGGTGTTGTGTACGCTGCTGGATCAAAAGTTTTATACGGAACTATTCTTTGGGATCCGTTGCTTATCATTGACAAGTGGACCTCTAAAGGTGGTCGCGCGGGTGCATTTTTCTGCGCATTTTCTTTCTATCTTTCCCAAGTTGGACTTAACATTGCTGCAAACTCACTTGCTGCTGCAAATGACCTGAACTGTATTTTCCCTCGGTATATCAATATTCGTCGTGGTCAGTTTATTGCTGCGGTTTTGGGTTCGTGGGCTCTTACCCCATGGAACATTCTGACTTCAGCTAGCGGTTTCCTTAACTTCATGTCTGGTTACTCTATCTGGTTGGGACCTTTGTTTGGAATTTTGGTCAGCGATTACTTTTTTGTTCACAATCGCAAATACGATGTACCAGGACTGTATGACTTTAAGGGTCGATACAACTACAAGTATGGTTGCAATTGGCGTTCATTCGCTGCCTTTACTTGTGGATGGGTTCCACTTCTTCCTGGATTTATTCCAACAATTAGTGGTTCTTCACAAGCAAGTGCTGGTATTGGAAATCTCTATAAGTTAGGATTTTGGTTTGGTACAATTGTTGGCGGACTTACGTATTACATCTTCTGCCGATTTTTCCCTGATGAGTCAACTTATGTTCAGGAGGGAATTTACGCTTCAACAACTGTTGCTCCGGAGTTAGAATCAGATCCTGAGTTTCAGTATCAGTCTGGTGAAGAGAAAAAGACTCTGTCTTCTTAATTTATGGTTTATAATGCGCTTGCTATAGAGTTTTGTTTGATATTTAATTGCTTCAATTTCATGTTTATGGATCTGGGTTACAGTGGTACAGTTTGCGGAACTAAATAGAGTATTTCTACATCTGGTAACAGTAAACTTTTTCAAGAGCGTACTTAGCTTTGCAACTGTCAGTTATAACTATGTCACAGTCAAGAAAAAAACAAATGCTGTTGTTATGCTTGCAAATTAGTTTTGGTAGTTTATAGTACAAAAGAAAATCACTGCTGGTCTGATAAAATTGGTGTGTCGATGAGTAACAGATCCCCAAACTTACTTTCCGAGCGCGAAGTTTTTGAGGTTTTACTAAACTGGACTTGTTTTCTAACAGAATCGGTTTTTTATATTTTGATTTGAGTTAGTTTTTAAATAGTTTTATTATGTTTTAAAAGTTGACAGATTAAAATCAGATCAAAAATTATCAATTTTTGACAGCGTGGGGATTGATTTAGCGAGTTTATACAGGGTTCATAAGAGAAATAGGAAAGACGCACACATGACAGAATTTTTTTTTTTTTGAAAGTAATGAATTACTATAAACTTAGTGCAAAAGACACAAAAGTAATCAAGCTTAAAATTTTAATAACTGTTGAAAGTGGACTGAGACTTTATGGCGATGAAGAAGATAATTTTTCTGGGCTTCACAACACGACGCAAATACTCTTGATAAATATGAAATAAAACTGATAAAAATTCGAGTAACAAGGGGAAAGCTGAAGAACGTTCGTTCCACCTTTTATTCGTTTCAGTTTATCACCAATGCTTGCTATTCTACCAATATTATCTTCTATTTGCTGAAGTTTGTGGTAATGTCTAGAAGCTAGTAAGTACATGCACAGTAGTAATTCGTCTATCTACAGTCATATTCAAGGAAACCCGCAGTTCCCCGTTCGATCAAAACACGCTAAGTCTTTGTAGGCTACTTAGTACTGCGATGGGAGACTACGCTGGAATTGTAGGTGGACTGTATTGTTTTCTAAAGAGTTTTTTAATCAACATTGGCGAGACGGTAGGAGACCAAAGTTGCATCGTATGTGGGCTGCCCCCTCTCATTACCAGAAAAACTAGTTAAATTAACAACTGGATCTGATCAATCTATTATTGTCGCTAAGCCAAATTAATATCTTAAAATTACACAAATTAGTCCGGAGTAACTATTAGCAGCATTTCCGAAAAACTGATTCACTAAATGCGGAGAAACAAACGTTTCGGGTAAGGATCCTGCCAAGAATAACTGGTTTGTACTTGATTATTTTAAAAACAGTTATGCAGTTAATAGAGTGTTTTTTAGCTGCTGAACTCTGGGATTATACTCATGTGGATTTCATTGGTTAGTGTTGGTGTATAAAGTGCGGGGTTCTTGAGGGGTTCTGGGTTCTAGAAGCAAGATCGTTTTTACTTACAGTTTATTGATGGATGCAACCTTGACTGTTATACATAAATTTGAGTAGCATAAATGATCGCATTACTAAATTACACATTTACTTTTTCACACACTATACACGGTACTGACACTCGTGCATGAGCATCGAGTAAACAAACAAACTAAAATACATTCAACCAAAGATCACGATAAAGCCATAATCGTAAATCATTTAATGATGAAGAATGTCTTTGAACTCGCTCTTCCATGTAGGACCACAAGTCTCCTCCAAGTACTTCAAAGAAGGCACGTAGTCTTTCCAATGGCAGTCTTTGAGTACACATTTGACCAATGCCTTTGCAAAAGGTTTGCTAAATACGCGTTAAACTAGTTCTTTGAGTAAAATAGAGAGAGATGAGTTACCTGGTGCACAGACACTCCTGAGTGAGGGGATCACACTTTGCTTTATCAAGATGGGCAAATACGCAGAGGCCGGTACATTTAGGAGGGTCAGAGGATTTTCCAGCAGCCACAAACGCAGCGCTGACAAGAAGAGCCAAAAGCGTAAAGAACACAGTAAATCTCAAGAACTTCATTATGAGTGTTTCGCGCAGAGAAAGCAGAACAGACGATGATTGCGGTGGTGGTGGTGGTGGTGGTGGTGGTGGTGGTGGTGGTGGTGGTGGGTATTTTTATACGTGGATGAGAAAACACATGGCTGTTGTCACATGAGTGTGAAGATGTGCCTGAGAATCATTTGTGATGAGATGGGTATAACGCGTAAGAGACAGAAATGAGTTGATGCAAAGAATTGGCAGTTGATGTACAGAGATTCAATAAAAGGTATAAAATGTAATTTTAATCAGAAATACAGAGATTTGGGTATTGTGCATGGTGAAATATAAAGTGCAGAAGAGACGGGAACCAAGAACCAGAACACAGCGGTTGCTTGGTGCTTGTAACCTAACCACTCTGATCTCTGATCTCGGTAGCCCATCGCAGAGACGAATAAAATGAAAGAATGTCCAACAGATGACTGACCGTTCAGCGCGATCGATCAGCGTCAACGCAGCCGAGCGCGCGAATGCCCTCTTCTTCAACGACTCGCACAGAGCTCGCGCGTTGATGCTCGGCACACAGTCTCCACATAGCCCCAAGCCAGCATCTTCCCCTCCGCTGTCCAGACTGGGCCCGTCTGCTCATCGGCCTGGTGCCAAAAGAGACAAGCGCTGACATAATAGTGCGGGGGTGTTCTGGGGAAATATATAATTTATTGACGGGAAAACAGTGAGCGATGGCCCGCCGCCGCACGCAATATGGCGGTTAGGCTCGCGGTGATATGCGCGAGACCGCGGAGATTTGGAGAGGAGGAGGATAGTATGTGGGGCGTGTGGATCCGTACTGTGTATATATAATCTCGACCTGTTGCTTTCTGTTGCTTCTGTGCTGTTTTCTTTTGCTGTATACCCTTTGCTGAGAAGAAGAGAAAAGATGGACGCTTCCTTGCCGAATACCAGTAAGCCGTCGCTGTATCATGTCGACGAAACGCAGACGCGTCGTGCGGATATACCAATCGACGTCGAGCAAGAGGGCGAGGAAGGATACGTGCTTGATGCGGCCATGCTGGATAAGAACGATGAACTGGCAGGGAGAAATATAAAACTTGCTAAAGACGGACATACAGTTTTGATTCCACAGCCGTCTGATGATCCGAATGATCCACTAAACTGGTCGTGGTGGAAGAAACATAAAATCTTGCTTGTTATTTCATTTGTCGCTTTACTTCCTGATTTTGGTTCTGCCACAGGTGCAGTCACGTTGGTCGCTCAAGGAGAAGAGTGGAATATGTCGCCAAACACAGTCAACCACTCGCAATCAGGAAACGTATTCATGCTTGGAGCTGGAGGATATTTTGCGATTATTCTTTCAGGCTGGGCAGGTCGTTTACCGGTTGTTTTTTGGTTTGTCTTGATTGCGCTGGCTAGTGAGATTTATCTTACTTTTGCACCCGATTTTGAGAATTTCATGGCCGGGCGAATTCTTAATGGGTTTTTCTCGACTGTTTCTCAAGCTGGTGGACTGATGTTTATTAAAGATATGTTTTTCTTTCATGAACATGCGAGAAAGATTAATATCTGGTCGTCGTTTTACATCCTTTCGCCATATTTGGGACCATTCGCAAGTGGATTTATTGTCAATGTCGCCAGTTGGCGCTGGTCCTTTGGCATGTTTGCCATTATTATTGGAGTTGCCTTTGTCTTGGTTATTTTCTTTGCCGACGAAACGTACTACGATCGCCGGATCCCCGCGGAAAAGCAGCCTCCTAGAGGATCTCGAGTTGCACGGTTAATCGGCACAGCGCAATGGCCTACGCGGAAAGATCGGACGAGTATTTGGGGAGGATTTGTCCGGTTCTGGAAAGTTAGTACGCGAGCTCCTGTGATGATTATTTCGGTTTACT
Source organism: Myxozyma mucilagina (assembly GCA_030571435.1). Taxonomy (NCBI): domain Eukaryota; kingdom Fungi; phylum Ascomycota; class Lipomycetes; order Lipomycetales; family Lipomycetaceae; genus Myxozyma; species Myxozyma mucilagina. Next base: position 11,824 of record JAJLXV010000156.1, on the reverse strand, counting down.
ACATGTGCACATTTGCGTGGGTGGTAGGAATCAATACCACGCTCACATTATTCCTCACACCACAACCGCCAGTTGGATACGGATTTAGCGAAGCCACTGTGTCTTTATTTTATTTCACACCGATGATTGCAACCGTACTTGGCGAGTTGTTTGGCCACTACTTCAACGACTGGCTCGCCAGACGCTATATCCGATTACATCACGGCCACTTTGAGCCCGAAGCGCGTTTAGTTATGCTTTACGTTGGAGAACTGTTCATCATACCGGGGTTGATTATCTCTGGGTTTGCGTTGCACAATCTATGGCACTGGGTTGCGCTGGCGTTCGGTTGGGGCATGTACGTCTTTGGCGTTATGGTAGTCACTGTCGCGTTAATCGCGTACTTACTTGATTCGTACCCTGAAGCGTCTGGCGAAGTTGCGACGACAGTGAACATGAGTCGAACACTTGGCGGGTTTATTATTTCGTATTTCCAAGTCGAATGGGCGCAGAAATCAGGCGCGAATGTGTCGTTTGGAATTCAGGCAGCGGTTTGCGTCGCGGTCTTTGGATTGGTTGTTGTTTTGCAGGTTTATGGAAAGAGACTTCGTCATTGGAGTGCGCCTTTGAATTTTCATAAAATCAAGTAGAAATGATATTAATGAGTGAGAGTTTATAATTGATTTATCGCGGCGTTAGATTTAGTTATTACGAATGTACTTGAATAAAAGGTTAACACAAAGTAGATTGCACTGCTTTTGTCTATTAAACCACGTACACGAGCAACATAAGTTACATAAACACAATAATACAAATACAGAACATTATAGAAATACACTACATTAACACAATCAAAAAGGAAGAAAAAAAAAGAAAAACAAGAAAAGATAAGATAGAAATAATAGATAAAGAGAAAATAACCAAGAACGATAAATAAAAGCACTTTTTGTCTAATCTCTCAGTCAACAACGTGTGGTTCAAACAACAGGTCACTGCGCGTCGTGATCATGCGTGAGACTGTTGTTGTACTCGGCAAGCGCGTGTGCGACGTTCGATTCACTTGGCTGGAGCGACTCGCTCGGCTCTGCGTCGCCGATGGCTGCGATCGCGGGATCCAAAGGCACCGCCAGCGCGATCTCTGTCTTTACGCGCACCCGGCGATGTGAATCATCGAGATCATCTTCGTACGCTACCGCTGCTGCTGCTGCTGCTGCTGCTGTCGCCGCCGCGGCCGCTGCAGATGAGGACGCGTTCGCGGGAAGAGCAGAGGAAGAAGAGGCGGAAGGCAAAGTAGCGGCGGCAGCAGCAGCGGCGGCCGCGAGCGCGCGTTTCTTGCCGCCGCGCTTTGGCTGGTAGTCGTCGGGATGGAGACGGCGGATGTGCTGCTGCTTGTGGGTGGAGCTCTTGGCGCCGCGGAAGACGCGTCCGCAGATGTGGCATTCCTCGGACCGGAGCTCGGGCGGGAGCGCGGAGGAGCTGGCGGCGGGCGGTTGCACGGCCGAGAGTGGCTGTGGTGGTTGGCTGTGGGGCGAGGGCCGGCGCATCGTCGCGGCGTGTGCGAGTGCGGCGGGCGGGAGCGAGTAGTGTTGCTGCTGCTGCTGCTGTTGTTGTTGCTGTTGTGGCTGCTGCTGTTGCTGCTGCTGCTGACGCCGACGTTGCTGTTGCTGCTGCTGCTGGTGCTGACGCAGATGCAGGGGCTGCTGCAGGGGCTGGTGCGGGTGCTGGTGCGACACGGGCTGGCGCCGGACGGTGTGGAATGCAGACTCGCCGTACGACGAAGACGCAGGAGCGTGCATCGCCTGTGCGACGGCGGGTGTCGTAGTGTACTCACTCGCGGCAATTGCGGGGTCGATCGGCAGAAACGACGGATCGATGATGTGCAGCTGCTGCTCGTCGTGGTGCTGCTGCTGTAGTTGTTGCTGTAGTGACTCCTGTGATTGGTTGTGGTGGAGTTGTTGTTGTTCTTCGTTTTGTTGCTGTGGTAGGTCGTGCAACTGCTGCTGTGTCTGTGATTGCTGCTGCGTTTGAGGCTCGCCGGCCTGGCTCTGCTGCTGGTGCGAGGCATCGGCTTGCGCTTGCTCTCGCGCGGCCATTCCCGCGAGGTCCGCCGCAGACAGACTGTGATCGGCCGTTGCGGGCGCGTCCTGGCCCATGCGACTGCTGCTGCTGCTGCTGCTGCTCAAACCAGGGCCCAAAGTCGAGGGCGACGTAAACGAGTGCGTGTGCGTGTGCGAGGGCTGGTGTTGATGGTGGTGGTGGAGCACGTGCGTGGGGTGGTGACGCTTGTGGGTCGTCGTCGTGTAGGAAGAAAAGAACCTTTGTTTGCCCTTTTGCTGCGGCTGCGGCTGCGACGGCGGAGGCGAAGGCGAGCTCGATGACGACGACGACGACAAACCGGACAGCGACGAAGAAGAAGAAGACGACGACGAAGACAAAGACAGCGACTTGCCCTTGTTGTTAATAGTAGACGAAGCAGCGGCCTCGACGGTCTCAATCGCGTCGCAGATGGCGAGCAGGCCCACGGACTCGTGGAAGGACATCAGCGGGCGAAACTAGCCCTGCTTTTTCTCTCGCCTCAGCCTTTTCGGTCTTTTCCGCCACCGGTCGCAGGTGTCCTCGGCCGCTCCTGCTCCGGGCGGGGTGGGCGGGAACAAGACAGCAAAGCGTGGCTGCTGCGGAGAATCGTCAACTTTTGGTCCCAAACAACTCTTTGGTCCCACTGCGCTATCTCCCACTGTGGGTTGTTCCTAGGTAAAGGCTTCTGGTCAAGGCCCAATTCGTCGGCCTCAAGCTTCCGTTCCGATGGTTTTGAGCTGTTTGTAAATGTGCGAACCACGTCTCTGGCCTGGGGGAAAATACTCTTTCAAGGTTGATTTCTCCACGAGCAGTGTCAATCAATCGTGATCGTAGTGTGGGCTTGTCCGGTCGCGCAAGGGGCGTCCGGTCTACCTTCTCTTCTCCCTCGTTTTACTGGGTTCTACTACGCGGATAACTACGCGTACAAGGTTATGTGAAATGGTACCCATTACAATTTGGGAGTTGTTGGGAGCTCTCCGCTCTGTGCGAACAGAGCCTGCATCGCTCCCGACTGTCCGCACCGTGCGTTCATTGGCTGGCCAGCAATTGCACTTGCTCAATTCGGCTGCAAGAACTGCAATTACAATTATACTGTTTATCGTATGTACATGCTCTTATTATCTTTTATTAACCATTCAGATTGCGCTACTCGTGACAAATTCGTTCATTAAGCATGCAATCTCTCGTCCGTGACTGCTTTTTCCATCCTCCCAACTCACATCGACCTCGTCACATGACAAAACCTACATGCAACTCACATCGAATCACAACAAACCGAAACAAGAAGGCTGAGTGAGAACTCTAAACACGCTGCCGCTTGTTTTTATGCTGCTGATGCTGATCGCTTTTCTTTGCGCTCTTGACGCTGCCGACAGCGAGGTTGACCCGCGGCGGAACCCTAAATCCAAACGCGCGGCCGACTTTGGCGAGATCGAGCTTGTCGACCTGGTACACTGTCTTCAAGTGATGGCTGGCGTAGGCCTGGACGTACGCTCTGTAGCCCTCCTTTGCGCTCTCCTGCAGCCAGTGGTTGCCCGCGACGAGCTTCTCGAGCTGGCCTTGCACGTTTGCGATCTTGTTTGTGGGGAACTCGTATTCGTTCAGCGGCACCTTGGCCGCTTTCAGGTAGCGCAGGAACCCTAACTCGCTGGGGAGTAAAAACATAAGCGACTTGCCGCGCCCGGATGTTCCGCGCGCTGTGCGACCGACTCTGTGGATGTAGTCGCGCGGGTCGTCTGGCGGATCGTACTGAATGATCCAGTCGACGTCCGGGATGTCGAGTCCACGTGCCGCGACGTCTGTGCAAATCAAAATGCCCTGCTTCGCGTTGCAAAACTCGAAAAAGGTGTTTGTGCGCTTTTGCTGCTTTTGTTTTCCGTGTAGATCCAAGACTGGGAGATCGATGTAGTTGAGCAGCTCGCCAAAGTACTTGACGCAGTTGCACGAGCTCAGAAAGACGATGATCTTCTTCTTTTTCATGTTCCGCTTCAAGAACGAAAACAAGAGTAGAAACCGCTGGTCGGATTCGCAAACAACGTAGCCTTGCTCGAGTCCGTCGACCGTCGACACTTCTCGTCCTTCCTCGACGTTGATGTACAGCGGACCAGGTCTTAGCGAAATGCGCGCAAGATCCTCGACTTTCGTAGTCTGCGTCGCAGAGAACAGCATACTTTGCCTATCTTCCTTTGGCAAGATCTTGACAATCTGCTTCATTTCGTCTTCGAATCCGATTTCCAGAATTCGGTCAGCTTCGTCGATAACCAGCGCTTTGCAATTTCTAAACACAAACCCTTGCGTATTCTGTAAATGATCAAGTAATCGTCCTGGCGTGGCGATTAGCAGATTAACACCCTTTGTCAATTTCTCCGCTTCAGCACGACGATTCGCGCCGCCAATGACAATTCCCAAAGTCTGCGAATGATGCGCCATTAACTCCCTCGCCACACCGAAAATCTGTAACGCAAGCTCACGCGTAGGCGAGACTACAATCACTCCCGTTCCATTTCTCGGTTTAAACTTCAACGACCGCAGCATTTCCACAGCTGGAATCAAAAAAGCCAATGTCTTTCCCGATCCGGTCTTTGCAGCACCTAAAACATCGCGACCGGCGAGTAAGGGAGGTATTGTTCGTGCTTGAACGGGCGTCATTGATTCGAATTTCATGTCGGTAGTAAGTGCGCGAAGAGTCGGTTCGGAGAGGTTTAGGTCGGTGAATTTGGTGGCGGTGGTATTTGTTGTTAAGGCGGATTTGGGAATCGATTGTTCGCGAGTACCGATTTCTTCGGATTCTTCTTCGGCGTCTGATTCAATCGCTCCTATTTGTTCCTCGTCTTCATCGTCCTCATCATCTTCGTCATCCTCTTCTTCTTCTTCGTCGTTACTCTTCGAACTCTTCACAAGATCTTTCTCCAAATCTTTAAATTCATCATCAACTTCCTTCAAAAGCTCTTCCTCATCAACCTCTTCGTCTTCTTCTTCTTCCTCAACAACCTTCTTCACAACTTTCTCTCTCTTCTTCTCTTTAACTGACCCTCCACCATTTTTCTTTCTCTCATTCCTCTTTTCCACAGAATGTTTCCGTTTCTTCGATCCAACAACTGCGTCCGGCATCTTTTTTTTTTCTATCAACTAATACTCTAAACTATCCCAGTTAAACAGAAAATCCGGTAAATCAATAAAGAAATTAGTGAATAGGGAAATTTCAACTTTAGAAAATTAATCGATATATATTCAAGCGCGCGTTGGGAGTTTTTTTTTTGCTTCCCAATTTTTTTTTTGGTTCTTTTCGATTTTAAGCGACTGCGCCATTCAAACTTTATTTGTAATTGTGGCTGTGCGTATGTGGCTATCTATCGAGTCTTGGAACGAAACAAAGCGAAAGTGAATAGGGTTTTCGTCGCTTGTGTTGCTACACGCATTGCTATCTATCTCTTTTTTTCTCTCTTTTTTTTCGATGTGTGTCTCTTTTCTGTCAATGTTCACTGGTTCAGTCATATCTCGTTTCTGTTGCACATGCCAGCTACTGGCTATATAACTAGTCTGAATCTTCATCACTTTTAGTATTTTCTGCTTTGTTGTGTGTGAACGCATTTATTCGCTTTCAGTGCTGTCTCTGCAATAGTCACTAACTCTTAAATCTGATACCAACTTTGTGCACCTATACCTCTTTTCTCTAATAACCCAGCGAGATCTTTCCAGCCTATTTCTGTTCAAAATAAGTGGTGTAGGTTATCTGTGTCTTGACAAGTTCTGAAGAATGGTAGCACATTCAGAATTTGAACTTAATAGTCACACCTGCTATTTACAGAAATCAAATTATCAGAGTGTTGCGTAATTTGATTTGCGTAACCGTGACCAATTCTGAATCCTCACTTTTGTTAATATATATCGCAGCGCAGTAGATCATCTTTTACTGAAACTCTTTGGCCCGTTACCTGAAATTTGGTAGCAATGTGTCAAATGTATTTCATTTCTTTCAAAGCATCGTCTTGAGTCTGTTCCCGACCGCATTTTTTTCTGATAATCGTGATCCGACAGCATGCAAGTGGTAAAAACGATTGGTCTGACGCATCGCTACCAAATTTCAGGTAACGGGCCCAAGAGTTTCAGTAAAATATAATATTCTGTACCGCATAATTACTACAAATAAACAATACACATCATTACAATCCATTTGTTCTCAGTTTTCTAAATGTTAGGCCTTCCAAACTTAGTAATCAGACAATTTTGTTTTATTTTGTCGACTTGTGTCTTTATATACAGACTGATGACTGCGTACATTTCTTCAATTCAGATGATGTATAAATCACCAACACTCGCATTCAAATCAAAAATAAATAAATGACCAAATCAAATCAAATCAAATCAAACAAAAAAAGACTTTCAAAAAAAAAACCGACTTTTAACATTTATTAACATTAATTGACCAAAAAGTGAAAACTCCAAGACCCAATATTTTATACTTTAACAATATTATGTAAATGTTGTTTATGTACTTTATATGTACGTCATTCATGGTATGTAGTTGAATTGTCCCGGAGGTGAATATTGCGGAGCGGTGGGTTATGCCTGAAACAGCAATGAGCCCTCGCAAGATCACGTATGCAGCAACGTAACAAGGATGAGTTGAGTTAAGCTTGACAAAAAGAGTTGACCTAACTTGCTCCAAGTAACCCATCATCGGAACTCAAACTCTCGCTATCATCATCAGCATCGTCATCATTAGTATCGTCCGGCTCTAAATCTGGAACAGATCTTTTACTCGCTTTGATAATCTGCTCCACGGAAATTTTCTCACCCAGCAAAAATCGAAGACAAGTTTCCAGACAATACAACCCACAAGATGATAAATCAGTAGCAATCGTCTCGAGTCTTTGTTGAAGTCCTGCTAGATCTAGCTCGGAAATCTCTTTGCTTTTTTCAATTTCGATAGTTGGAATTCCAGTTGATGATGGATATGTTTGTGGAAACGTGAAAAACACCCGTAAAAATATAAGAGCATTGTAACTTCCCCATGGTGCGTTTAAAGCAAGTACCAATTTACCTTTTCCAACATCAATCTCTTCAAAATCAATCTTGGGAAATTTATGACTGACCAAACTTAACTCTTCGCCTAAATTCTCTGGAGTACCACGATCTGTAGATCCCGTTGCGTAAAACGATGACGAAGAATCTGAATCTTCGGCCTGTATGCGCGCAAACGCAGATTTACCTATCCGTACACCTGAAAGCCAGTTCAGGTGAGAGATTTTGTCGTGTGGTTTACCTCCTCTTGTCATATAACGATTCTGAGGCCGATGCATTTTGACGACTGGTTGAGTAAGGAATGAATTTGTTGGTGATTTTCCAGTCAATGGACTTCCTCTAGAAGACGTTTGTCGAATGTTCAATGGCGACAATGCACTCGATAGTTCTCCATCAGTCTGTGTGAATTGCTCGGGCTCTTTATTGAAAGTCACGTAAGGCGTGCCGAGTCTGGTGAGTCTGAATTTAATGGGTTGATTCTTGACATGACCAACAGCTGCTATTTCTTCATCTGTAATGCGCCATAATCTGAGATCGCGATCTTTGGACCAACTAACTAATTGAAACTCTCGATTATCAATTCCGGATTCGCCTCCTCGGTGTCGCCATAGTGACTCCTTGACAGGCTCTGTATGTCTGATGAACGAAACCACTGGATTCATAACCTCAGGCGAAGGTCCAGAAGGCGCATTATTAACGAGATACAGTCCATTTTTACCGCCTCTTTGTGGTATAATCAGACAACCATCGCCAAATGGCGTGTGACGCGCTTTCCAAACAGGAAATCCTGTATCAATAACTCGTATTGGTTCATCTTTTTTGTTAGAATAATCCCAATACTTGACGGTTTTGTCTAACGAGCAAGTTATAAGTTGTGTTTCGTGTAATCGGTTGAAGTCGACTCCGTAAATCTTTGTCGAGTGCGCATTAATCGAACGAAGCGGTTTTGCTCCCATGCGATCATCCCAAATACGGACGAATCGGTCGTGAGATGAAGCGACGACATGTGGATTGCGCCTGTTCCATTTGACCTGAGTAGCAGAGGCTCGCCAATCACAGAAACTTTGCACAGGCTTCCTAGGCGTTCTCATATCCCAGCAATGTACATACGCATCAATTGCGCAGGTTGCAAGACGGTCGGGATCATGCGCGTGAAAGTTGATATCTGTGATGGCTCGTGAATGAGCATGGAGCACATGTTCGATGGCCGATGAAGACGGAAGAGCAAGATTCCAGACAATAGCTTTTTGGTTGGAAGTGGAAATGACCCAAGTATATCTGGCAGAATGTGGTGACCATTGTACATCAGCAACCTCCCAAGCTGTAGTATGGCGAATAAATCGTGGAGGTGAGTATGGATCTTCAAGGTCAACTATATAAAGACCGTCACGTCTGTTCGTCAGTATTTTGATCAAAAAGTATAACTGGATACGTACGAGGCAAGAACAACATCCCTTCCAGAGGGTGATATGGACCTGTAAATATGAGCTCATAGATCTGAGAAGAACCGAGTAAACATACATAGCGTTGACAGGCCGGTCGAGATGCAGCGAAAAAGAATCACCAAACGTCTTGCTTTGCCATGCTGACGACCGCTGAGGCTGCTCCTTTACCGGTTCGCCCGACAGCTGACTCGACAGCATTTTTGGCGTTGCCTCTGCAATTAGACTGGGTTAGAAAAAGTTGCCGAACGCACAAGACTGGACTGGACGCATGTGCTGGATATATTGAAGATGAGCAAGGTAATTTTGAGCCGCACCAACCAGTTACAGCAATAGCAATGGGAGCACGATTATTCGGTTGGTTCAGTGGTTTGAAGAGATAAATAGTACGAACCCCAGATAATCTGAGCCGCTCGAAATATCCCACGGCGCTCTTAGCGGCTGAATCAGGGTGTTTTTTCTGTCAGAGAAGTTGTACGCTTTTTTCCGCTATTTGATATAGGGGCCAGATTCCGAACGTCGGACAATTGTACTTTGCTGCGGTTGCTCAAGCAGCTAGCAGAACAGTGCGTATCCCGGTGCGTCATTGAGGAAGAAGTGCGCAGAGAGAAGCACGAGAGGAAGCCCCACGATGGCGGACAACGCGGCTAAGATCCAGAACGCAATCCGCGCGTTCGAAAACAAGAACCCGGTGTCGAATGACGTCGACCACACCCGCTACACAATGGACGATGGCCGAGAGGTGCTTACTACAGAGCGCGTGGTGAAAGGTATGGGACACGGCGAGTGCGAGCTAGATATAAGAAGGGGGGAAGCGTAACTAACGACATCACGTGCAGAAGTGCAGAAGCCTGCGTCGTACAACCCGTCCGACGAGGAGGTGTTTGACAGCTTGGATCCGGTAAAGCCGAACGTGAAGTTTCTGAAACACCACTTTGCTCGCGAGGGACGGCTGACGGAGGCGCAGGCGCTGCGCATCGTCCGCGCGGGAACAGCGCTGCTCCGCCGCGAGGACACTCTTCTGGAGCTCGATGCACCGCTCATTGTTTGCGGCGACATCCACGGCCAGTACTTTGATCTGATGCGGCTCTTTGAGTCAGGTGGCGACCCCGCTCAGACGCGCTACCTCTTTCTTGGCGACTACGTCGACCGAGGGCTCTTCTCGACCGAATGCGTGCTCTATCTCTGGGCGCTCAAAATCAACTATCCCAACTCGTTCTGGCTGCTGCGCGGCAACCACGAGACCCGCAACCTAACAGAGTTTTTCTCCTTCAAAACAGAATGTCTCATCAAGTACTCCGAGGAGCTCTACGAAACATGCCTAGAGTCCTTTTGCTCGCTTCCACTGGCCGCCATTATGAACAAACAGTTCTTCTGTGTCCATGGCGGAATCTCCCCTGATCTCCATACCCTAGATGACATCCGTGCCCTCAACCGTTTCCGGGAACCTCCGTCACAAGGATTGATGTGTGACCTTCTTTGGGCAGACCCGCTACTAGAATTTGGTGCTGAGTCTTCGTCAAAAACACAGTTCGTTGAGAACGATGCTCGCAAGACTTCCTACTGTTTCTCGTATAGCGCTGTCTGCAACTTTTTGACCAAGAACAATCTGCTCTCTGTGATCCGAGCTCATGAAGCTCAAGATGCGGGCTATAAAATGTACCGCAAAACTCAAGAGAACGGATTCCCATCACTAATGACAATCTTTTCTGCTCCAAATTACTGCGACCAGTACCACAACAAAGCTGCTATACTAAAGTATGAAAACAACGTCATGAATATTCGTCAATTTAATTGCTCCCCTCATCCTTACTACCTTCCTAACCTCATGGACGTTTTCACATGGTCCTTACCTTTTGTTGGCAACAAAATCACAGAAATGCTTATTGCTATCCTCAACATTTGTACAAAAGAGGAGCTCGACGAAGAACCTCTGAAAGAAGAAGTTGAAGAGGATGAAGATGTTATTGCTCGCCGTAAAGCTCTCAAGCAGAAGATTCTTGCTATTGGTCGTGTGTCTCGTTTGTTTCAAGTTCTTCGCGAAGAATCTGAAATTGTATCAGAACTCAAAACAAAATCTGGAGGAAGACTTCCCGCTGGAACTCTCATGCTTGGATCACAAGGTATTAAAGATGCTATGTCTTCTTTTGAAGAAGCAAAGAGGCTTGATCAAGAAAACGAAGGAATGCCTCCTAGCGAGTCGGATTTGAAGAGAGAAAAAGAATTACATGATAAGGAGAATTTGAAGAGAGTCATGACTGAAACTGAATCTGATCTTGATTTGCAAAGACTTGCTAGCAGATTGAGTGATCAAGATATTTAAAGACTCATGTGGATATTTGACTGTATTATCTTTTTGTAACTTTCAACCTACTTTTCGCTGGAAGCTGTGGCAAGCAACATTATCTGAACTGTAAGAGTATATACATTTATTGATGATTGAGTAGAATATAAGGCTGTATGGAGTTCACAGTACTATTTTAGAGTATTTTATGTAAACTTAATAAGATCGTAGTATTATATTGTCTAAGAAATTCTAAAGTGTCTCATTTGACAGGCTTTTAATTCAAAATTTTTGTGGATGCACAGCAACTAAGTTGCCTTTTTCGGATCTCTTTCACGTGATGCATTTTTAACAAGAATCGGTCCTCCACGTAAATCATCCCCCTACTTAACTCTTAACGAAAAACTGCAAAAATACAAACTAGAACACCTACGATTCCAGCGTGGTCTCCCACCGCAGTACTGAGTAGGCCTACAAGGGCTTAGCATTTGTTGATCGGACGGGAAACTGCGGTTTTCCTTGAGTCTGGTCCTAGTTGATGATTCGGTTCTAAAGTCCAAGGTATTAACTCTGTCTATCTTCCAATTCTCAAATTTAACATATAAAAATGTTCCAAAGAAAATCAATTTAGTAACAATTTTATCTTTATTACAGTATTTAATTTCTTTCCATACTAGTTGATCAGAGCCGCGTTTTCTAGTCACTTGGTAGTAGCTCACGAAATTAATGCTTACCGTCTGGCTTCTCAGTTGGTGTCCCACCCGACTCATCCTCTTAATTGGCCTTCACTTCCAAACCTGCAAAAATGTGAACTAGAACACCTACAATTCCAGCGTGGTCTCCCACCGCAGTACTAAGCAGGCCTACAAGGGCTTAGCAGTTGTTGATCGGACGGGGAACTGCGGTTTTCCTTGAGTCTGGTCCTAGTTACTATTTCTGTTCAAACGTCCAGGATATATTGTTTTGAGTTGAGTTGAGTTTATTTAACGCCTACGCGAGGGGGCGGAACCCTCATACG
>JAJLXV010000155.1:0-36749 GCA_030571435.1 Myxozyma mucilagina | reverse complement strand
TTTGTCTCCGAGCCATATTATGTATGTATATGCCTAATAAATGGCCCTTAAGATAAAAAAAAAAGTACCAACCCTGTATGAACCTTCAATAAAGAGACTGACATCTTGCGCCGCTCATAGGAAAAATTTCAAAAAATTCACTAAACTTTTTTAGTAAGGATATACTTTAGTTGTCTGATTTTTTTCCCCTTTTTTCCTTTTTTTCCAACTTACTTCTTTGTACTACCAATCCTTTGACTTCTACATTCTTTTTTACAGATCAGCATATCTTGATGATTCTTAAGAGCAATCAGCAAGGGAGATGTGTGAAAGAAAAAGCAAAAGAGCCGTTCTGTATTAATGCTGACTCTGCCCATTTCTTGATAAACGTGTGAACAGAAAAATAGGCAAATCATGCCATGTCTTGCTTATACTAATATATTTATTTATGGTGCATTGATATTACTGTTTTACTTTTTTGGCCTTTCAGTCGATTTTGACGCATCCTTGCCATTCAATGATGCCACGAGTAATCTTTTTTGTAGTTCACCCATATATCAGAGGGTGGGCGATGTAAGCATTTCTACAGGTCAATTCCTTTTGTTTTCCTTCGACCAGTCTATCTTCTTGATTGCCGTGTAGACGAATCGGGGTGTGTGTCTCTCAAATTTTTTTGAGCGAGAAATAACTAAAGAACTAGAAGTACTGTCATCTGTAAAGACTGCTATTGTATCATTCATTATAAATCACTATACGCCAGCTCTAAATATGATGATTAATATTTTTAATTTAGAAAATATTTAAAAAATTATTTGATAAATTTGCTTCTACACATGGTCTTTCTGAATTTCTTTGAGACTTCTTTAATCTCTTTCAAAAAAACAAAACATAAAAACCTGATCTTTTTAAAGAATTATCATACTTGCTACTGTTTTCTCATTCACAAGACTAACAGACGACAAAGCACATATAACAAGAAATGATGTACTACAAATGTGAATGCCCACTGAAAAACCTACTTTACGCTCCTTTATTGTAGAGTAAAATACCGTGAAAAAAAAGCGCTCTGCTTATATTTGAGTTCTTCTGAACTAAGATAAAACCTTGTATCACTACGCGTGCAAAGAAGGGAGTAAGACTTATGTCACGAAGTGATTGTGTTGTGAGCTCGTAGTATTTTCGTTAACCTTAAACTTTATTATGGCGTCTTTAACAAGAATACGCTTGTTAGCAACGTATTATATAAATAAAAAACAGTATAAGAAATAAGGACAAAGAACAAAAAGAAGAACGAAGCGAAAAGACAAACAATAATATAGATAGCGTTCCCCGCGTATTCGTCACGTGCATTCCTACCCTAAGCAATATAGTACCAACCCCAAACACAGGATGATCCTTACTACACCCTATTCCAAAAACCCTTATATGGATATCAGTATAAAGGAGACTCTCTTATATCGATATAGCCAACAAATACGGCCTTGAATGAGTAGCAAATCAATATACCCATGTCTTAAAGGCAGGCGCATGAAAGCAATTAATATAAGATTAACTATTAGACTAGAAAATGTTTTATACTAAATTTAAAGTGTATTTTAATAACTATTTCATCCTACATCTCTTTTAATTAATTACTTACATTAAACCCTGATTTCAACCACAAAACCCTAATATGGATATCCAAATAAGTTTCCATACTCCAAAAACCCTTATATGGATATCAGTATAAGCACAAAACCCTAATATGGATATCCAAAGAAGTAACTCCAATCAAAAAACTCTTTTATGAATATTAGTTTTAGGAAAACTTTTCTAAATAAATATAGTCATATAAAGATTACGCTACATCATTAGTAGCGTATCAATATAACCATGTTCTAAAGACAGGCGCATGAAAGCAATTAATTCCTGACTCTAACCACAAAACCCTTATATGGATATCCAAATTAGCAACCCTAGCAAAAAACCCTTATATGGATATCGGTATAAGGGAGACTCTAAAATCGATATAGCCATATAGAAATTACGCTACGTCAGTAGTGTATCAATATGCCCATTTCTTTAATGAACGCGGCATGAAAACAATTAAATCCTGATTTTTACCACAAAACCCTAATATGGATATCCAAATGAGTTTCTAGACTCCAAAAACCCTTATATGGATATCAGTATAAGCACAAAACCCTAATATGGATATCCGAAGAAGTAACCCCAATCAAGAAACTCTTTTATGGATATCAGTATAAAGGAGACTCTCTTATATCAATATAGCCATACAAATACTGCGCTACATCAGTAACACATCATTATACCCATGTTTCGAATGCATGCGACACGAAAGCAATTAATTACTGATTCTCAAACCCTAATATGGATATCAAAGAAGTTACCATACTTTAAAAATCCTTCTATGGATATCTGTGAGGAACGGAGTCTATTCTTCAGGCCACGGCTGACAGAATCTCGGACTCAACGACACAACTACGTAGACTGTAAGATGCTTTCAAATACGAATAATTTTCTAAAAACTTCTCGACTTCCGGGAGGACTTCTCAACCACGCTCCAACCCTAACCTTCAGACTCACGATAACACAACACAAATAAATCACGAATAAATCACAAAACAATTCACAAAACAATTCACAACTGTATAAAGTCCTGCTTCGTCTTCCGATACTTACTCGACTCTCCTGATCTTCTCCGGTATCACGTGCTCTTGTTTACCCGGATGTATCCACATCTCTCACAATATCAGTTAAGGCACAAAACCCTAATATGGATATCGAAATAAGCAACCCCGATTATCATAAAACCCTTATATGGATATCAGTATTAGAAGACTCTCTTATATCGATATAGCCATATGAGGTTTACGCTACTGATGTGACGTATTGATTTACCCATGTTGAATGCACGCGACATGACAGCAATTAATTCCTAATTCTTACCGCATCAACCTTTGACGAAGAGAATACAATTGCCTGGAATGCTTGGAATTAGTATGCGCCACTGGTCTTCCAGCCAACACTTTGTCCTATACCGATATAGGGTCCAATCCTATACCGATATAGGGTCCAAAAAAAACTGCTTATTATCGATATACATACCAATGTACAGTTCAAAATAAAGGCGGCCAAAACAGCTTAATCTTGACTATTTGTGCTAGCCTTATGAAAATCTCAGAGCCAGGCGCTTCATTATTTTTATTGAAAAGTGAATAACTAGAAATAAGATAATGTTATTAATACGAATCAAAGATCAGTCCACGACATAAGCGACAATAATCAACTTTATTTGCCTCCTGAGTTCAATGATTGGCGATCTTTATCTGTGGCCTAGATAGAAAGTGATAGCCTCCCACCCAAAAAGTTAAACACTCAAGGCATATGTAATGCTTTTTTTAAACAGCTCCGGCGTTCGTACTTTGATGGAAAAACGCATCAACTCGTTAGTATCTTAGAACAAGCTGAGCCCTAATGGTCTAGCAACGCAGGATCAATACCACCAGATAATAAGAGTAGTAATAATTTTTGCATGCATAATCATGCAGCAAACAGTAAGATAGTTCGCTTCAAGCGCCACAAGTGTTCAGTAGTCAGCGGCATCATCGGATTTTTCGGAGTCAAGTTCATCTTCATCACGAGTTGTTCTCGCTTAGTACCCTAAGCCGAAAGAACATTTAGCCTGTGACGTCATAGTGGCACGCGTGGAATTATCTTCACCAACGCGTTATTGTCGCGCTCGGAGCAGACGGCTCTTCGTGATGTAATAAACCAGCGATGGAAACGAATATATAAAGACCTCTGAGGTCTCTCTGGTCTAATTCCTCATTAGCATCTATTAGCTTATCACTACACACGCTTAATACAATATTACAAATGTCTGCTAACGATTCATACATCGTCCGCAACAGTGCTTTGGATACCAACCCAAGCACTGGTACAACAATCTCGTTAGTCACTCACGGTTCAGATTGGTACTGGACTGTGATGTGCATTATGGCGGTTACTACAATGTGCTACACCGTCTTTTCGTTCAAGGTTCCACATCGTGAGCGATTCTTCCATTACACTTCAATAGCTGCCGCGTTCTTCTCTACTATCGCATACTTCACATTGGCATCAAACTTGGGATGGACAGGAGTTCAGACTGAGTTCAGTCATTACCAAGGTGGTGGTATCCGTCAGGTATTTTACGCTAGGTATATTGGCTGGTTTATGAGCGCACCTTTAGTTATCATGAACATGTTGTTCTTCTGTGGTGTTCATTGGATTCCATCAGTGCTTGTGGCTGCTATGACTGAGTTGTTTGTTGTTTCAGGATTAATTGGCTCGCTCGTGGAATCTTCATACAAGTGGGGTTACTATGCATTCGGTTTGTTTGCATGGGTGATTATCGCATTCAACATTATCTTCGTTGCGCCTCGATCATTGGCTAAGCTTGGAGCGTCAACAGTCGAGCCAAAGCTTCGTGCTGTATTCATGGTCATTGTTGCATGTGTTGGCGTTGTTTATTCGTTATATCCAATCTGTTGGGGTTTGTCAGAGGGTGGTAATGTGATCTCACCCACATCAGAAGGTGTCTTTTACGGTGTTTTGGACATTGTCGCTTTGCCATTACTCAACTCATTAATCGTGTTCTACTCACGTAAACTTGACTTTGACGAGGCCGGAATTGCCATTCCAGAAGTCACACACACTGCAGTAGCTCCTGTTAAAGAGCAGGCTTAACTGGCTATGTGATTGACGAGATTTTATGTTTTTTTCATGTTTAGTTTTTTGATGGAGTTTTGGTTTGGATGGATATACGATCGGTTTTGGTCGAACGGCTGACTTTAGTCGCGTCTAATTAATTTAATTTATTTTATTTCAATATTTTTATTTCACTAGTTCTTTAAAGGAAGTCTAGAGCAAGCTCGTAGTGTGCTTCCGGGTCTTTAACACATAAAAATTACAGACGCCCCTTAGCATGTTAAAACTTGGGAAAACCGCGTATTTTTGTTGATTTGCAATATTCATCATAAGATTCATTTCTTTACTTTTGAGTCACGCAAGAAGCTTTGCATTGATCGAGAAATCAAAATGCTTGAGATAAAAGATAAAGTAGGGGATAATAGCTCGTATTTTCCAGAGCATTCTAAATTTTCTCTTTAGAGTCTAGAGATATAGTATTATTTTGAATCATTTGCTATGATTGAATACATTCTGTGGTACACTGGGAAGTAATGAAGTAACAGATTTTTTGATGCGCTGTGTCTTATCGTGAAGCACGTGAAAATTGATCACAAAATGTGACTTATTTATGATCTGGAGTGAGCAGCCTAAAGCAACCTGTCACGTGACTTGTAACAGCGAAAGGAAAGACACGGCAAAGAGCAACTACAGACAGTGGTCATTTGATACCCACGATGTCGGGAGCAGCGGGCATCAGCACAAATTTTCGAGTTGCTGTACGCAAAGAGCCTAAACTTTCTCTAAGACGACGAGCGCATACTATCGCGGAAGACGTGGAAAAGACGCGACCGCTTTCGTACAAATGGAAAAGCTGCTATGAGCCGAGACCGTATTTCTCTTCACCATTGCTGCTGAGAGATGCAAAGATAAAACTTCAAAAGAAAACCGATCCGAATTTGCGTTTTGGCCATCGCTTACCAAAGCTTCGCCAGCGTCCTTCGTGGGTTATACCACAGTATCGACGCGTGCTTGACGCTTTACGAGAGAAAGATTCTTACAAAACATGGATTGCATACACAGAATTACGAGAATTTGTTTTGAAATCCCTAGTAGTTTTTGGCAAAGATCTTTCTCGAAAAAACCTGATTGCCGATCGTGTTGTGTTTACAATGGTATTCACCTCATTGGATCCTCCATCAGCCATGAGAATGCATAGATCATTACAATTCGGAGACACGCTACCAGATCCAAATATGAGTTACGAAACAGTAAAAGCACTTCTAGACAAAAGTATTGACACTTTTGTTCCATTGATGGAGTCTCAAGTTTTTGCGTCCGACAGTCAAATATCCGACATAAGGCCGTTGCTTGAAAATCAGTTACGACCGCTTCCGAAAGAGAAACTCATAGGTTCTCCACAGGCCACGGTTACAAACGAGCTTCCATCCGTGCGTAACGTTCACGGAGAATTTTGGAAACGAGTCACAGCGGTTAGAACCGATATTGAGACAATTTTTGGACCTTTGAACCGACTTGAACTTCAACATTGGCTAGAGATTGCCAAATATGTAAGTTTAGTGCCAGGGACTGATCGTATTTGGCACCGGATTCACACAGGAACTGACCAATATGAAGAAGATCAAAACCAAGAACATCAAACATTAGTATCCGGTAATACTCTGCATGCTGTTGACTTGAGTGAGCGCCTGCGGAGGCATTATAAACGCGACCAAGCAAATGAAGAGATTCTTTTCGGTATTGACTCAGCTATGGTTGATTTTTCTCGCTCAGGCCCCGCAGATAGTAGAATGTGGAATACTTATATTGCTTCCATGGCACAGACGCGAATACACGCCTTGAAACGAATACCGAAGTTTAAGCATGCAATTGGTAACAAATATGATCCGGTTTTTGCCAACCAGGTCGATGATAGATCTTGGGTACTAAAGCTGCTTGATGAGGCTGAAAAGCAAGCTCAAGCAAACGCAGAGATTGCAGCTTCTTCGTCACAGGAAAATGACGATGGCGAGACGGAATCAATTTTTGATGCCGCGCCGATCGAACCTTCAGTGCAACCCTATAATCCCTCACCAGATGAGGTAGCCAACGTTTTACGAAAAAGAGCGATAGATGCGTTACGTTTGATGGAACTAATGATTGATGTCGGCATCACGCCAACCAGTGAATCATATGAGCATCTGCTTCTGAGCTTTGCTCAAGCTGGAGATATTTCTGGATTCGAGACTATCATAGAAAACGTTTGGGGCATCGATAACTCAGAACAAACTGACCCTCATGACGCACCGAATAACTTATTGAATCCAGGGTCTCCGCGTTATCCAACTATTTCAACTCTGCGTGCTCTGCAGGTGGCTTATGGCCTTAACGGTAAATGGAAGTACGGTTCGTTGATAGCCGACAAGTTATCGAAATCATACGGGTTGGTGTCTGACAGTTTAAAGCTGGATACATTCATGCGAAAGCGAATTGAGCAGTATGGCCCGCTTTATCCGTCGATAATGTTTAAAGTACTGGATTCGGGTAAATTGTAAAAATGGTGTTGTATTTGTACATTCTGTAAATATTTCTTGGTGTCACAAGACTGTAATAAATTAGACGGAAGCTTATAATAGAAGATGTTCTTTAGAGGTTTACTATATTTTGCTCTGCTTAGAGCGAAGTATTCATTATTAGGAGGACAAAACTAAGAAGACACTAGTTTGCTTACACCAAGATGATGTGACGAAATCAACGAAGAATCAGTTCTTTCTTTCTCGGTGAAATTGGAGCAATCGTAGGTTCATCCTTAATTTTTGAAAACGTGCTGAAAAATAACCAGTTTCAATGAACAATGGTAGCTAGCATCTAGATAGCATCATAATTTGTTTGTACCGATGGCTTTCATCTTAGAACTGCCCTCTTTTGGAGTAGTATGCAATGAATCGCAAAACCAAAGCAAATTACAAATCTGTGTACAACTTATGCACTGTGAGTCTACGCTGGAGTTCTTTCATCCAAAGTCAATGAACAAGTAAGTTTCTGAAGTCAATTATACAGATATTATCTAATTTGATAAAGCAAGTTGCAAGCATTGACCATAGAGATATTGATCATGGAGGCTAAGTTAAGTACTTTATACCAGATTCGAGTCTAAGACAGCGCACAGTTTTGATACAGATATGAAAAGCATAGTTTTTGTTACACTTTTCATAATATAAAAGCACAGATAATAGAATAAGAATCATAAAAGCCTAATCAGATGAAAACATGGTATACCTGGAAAGTCATAGTCTAATTGGAAGTAGACCATAGAGCGAGTTCGAATAGAAAAACTCTGATTCTAGTTACGACCAGACTTGGAAATTCAGCCAAATAATATGAAACAATATTAATAGAACGTTTTGATCTTCTCATTGTAACAGATAGGAACAACTAGTCGGTTTGACTAATCTAGGAAGAGATATAAAACTGATACACAGCATAAACAGAATAAATATGTAGTCGAAGTTTTAATAGCATCATTTAGTATCATCATAGTCCAGTTGCTAATTCAAGACTTGATCGCCAAAAGCAAGAACTCTTTCGATGTTCAACTTTTGAACAACTGCGGTGATTCATTTGTGGCCGATTCATGAACATCCACCGAGCTTGAAGTAATACTATTAATTGAGTCGTCTATTGCATATTTTCGAGCACCTCCTTTCTTTGGACGTCGATAGCTAGGACAGGGAGTAGCTGGTGCAGCTTCTTTCAAGTACTGAAAAGGTGAAGTGTAAACTCGGTTTGAGTAAGAAATCTTGGCTTGGTCTTGAGTCGACTTCATCGGCCGTTCCGTAGCACTGCTGGAATATTCTAATAAAGGCAATTCAAAAGAGTTTGCCATGATAGGAGGCTGTATCATTCCAGTTCTTTGATTGCGTAGACTTGCTGATGTAGCAGTAATTTGACTTCCAATGTTCTTCTGCTCGCTCCCGCTAGACTTTTGAGATTGAGATATGCCTACGAAGGGAACCACTGGAGCAGACGCACGGTGCACCTGATTTTCCAATGAGGTCGAAGTTGCCTGAGCAGACAACTCAATATCTGAAGTAGCGCCTTCTGGGACCAGGGAAAACGGTGGCAGAACATTCTGTGCGATCATGTTAGAGGGATGGTTGACGGACTCAATTGTTTCTTGCGTAATGTTCACAGACGACAGCGGAGAGACAAGTTCACTCTGTTGAGCGACTGGTTTATTATTTGAATCGTTTGCCATTTGTGCAATATTTGGAGAGTTCAACTGCGTTGCTGACTGTTGTTCGGTTATGTCAATCTTCTCCTGAGCCATTTCTTGTAGTAAAAAAACGTTGGATTCAGTAGACAAAACAGCATTTACGGTTGACACAGAACTGCACTGCCGTTCAAAAATGGGCAGTTTGTCATCATGCGAGTCCATCGTAGCAGTCTCTGTGACCTCTGGTGGTATTTCAGGTTGATCAAGAGTTACAGGAGACAGAGAAAGAGTATGAAACGAATTGATAGTAGCAGTTTGCTGTTGAAAACCATCCTGGGTATTAGTTCTGGACTCGGAAACAGAATCAGTTCTTGGTATAGCAGTATGAGATAGCGCTCTTGGCAAAAAGACAGAGGTAAAGTTGAAAGCATTCAGTGGCAACGGAGATATTGACCTGAGGTTAACAGAGATACGAGAAATCTCAGGAGCCGGAGCTGAACGAGATTCGTTGATCATAGTGGTAGAAAGAACTCTCAAAAGCAAAGGTGGCCTTCGCGCACTTATAGATACAACAGCTTGTCGTGTAGAGGCTTTGCGTTCTGAAGGCAAAATGTGATAGTTTTCTATTTTTGTGAGATCAAATTGCGCTTTGTTATTCCCGCCAACTGATAATATCCTTCCTCTTCTATTTCTGAAGAATGCATATGCTCGACTCATCAAAGCCCTCATCATTGCCATACGCTCCATATCTCTCGCCACTAGTTCATCTCTAAGCTTGGCGGCTATCTCCCGTATATTAATACGTTCTTGGTCAGACCAGGCCTCATAATCCCTCTTTCTATGTGCTAACTCATTTTGAAGCTCCATTTTCTGCTGAGTCGTGGTTCTTTCATAAACCTGAACATCATCATAGAGTCTGTCATAATCCTTTCTTATGGACATGATTGATTCCATCAGCTCCTCATGCCTAACATCGTATGCAAGTATTTTCTGAGACTCTCGTGAAGGATAAGATACGGGAATATTATAATAAACAGTTATGAATCGTGCAATTTCTGTGACAGTTTTCAACAGAGCAGGGAGTAAATGCATGACCACAAACAATACCAAAGCAAAATAATAGACAAGCCATAAGTACTCAAAGTAAGCATGAGAATTTGGATAGAACTCCTTTATGTTAATTCCAGAACTTGAGCTCCATGCTTCAATGAAAAATTGATCAAATCGATGGTAGTAAGTCAAGAGCATAGCCCAAAAAAAAGATTGACTTTTAACAAAATGTGCCAGCGTTGTAGGATTGTACTGATAAAAATACTTACCGTACGTATAACATACTCCAGTCAAGACCATGATAGTACCGAAAAGTACTGTATTTATCACAGCCAGAGTGTAAACTAGTACTCTACCAAGAAGAGACCTTTGACAGCGCGTGAGCGTAATCAAGATTGTATAGAAAAGATTTACACACTGACGCGCTTGCGTCAACACAGCACGACATATCACAGGAATGTAAAAAATCCATAAAAGCCCTTCACTCAGCATAACATTTGGTGAAGCCAACATGCTTAATTGAACCGAGAAAGCATATGGGTTATTATTCCAAGTAGCTAATTTGGCGTACATACGTAACGGGACACCAATTACTGACAGCATAATATACTCCAGTGATGGGACCACAATTATTTTCTCAAAAAACCGAATCAAAGGCGCCAAGAATGATAAAGCCTTTCCCACAAATGTAGCCTCGAACGTAGAGTTGTAGTTAAAAGCGCCTACTGATCTGAAAAAAGCTGCAGAAAAACCATTTGAAGAAGAACCAAACTGAACAAAAGCCCCTGAAAAAATGATTAAAAGTTCTTGCAAACGTTCCAAAAGCCAAATGTGTAATAATGAGTTCTGTGACACGATTGCGAGGCAATCATACGAAAGAGCTTGTTCTCCGCTTGTAGTGTCAGTCGACTGCATCGCAGCTGAAACAGCTTTTGCAGTCAATAATTGAATGACGATAACTACTAAAAGAGAAATAATCATAGTTGGCATTTGTTCCGTCCCAGTTTGTATGACACAGCGGTAGACTTAACAGTTTTGAGTCAGTGGCCCATATCAAAACAACAGTTTGCAAACTCACAGGTAGAAGTATATCAACTTCCAGAGACTTTTTAAGGCCGTGACTACCACGAAAGAACTAACACTAGCATTTAAGGCAAAAACTTGATCACAATATTGCTGAAAAAAGATGGGGAAAACCTCGGCCCGTTCTCAGCCCGTTTTCGATGTAACAAAACACAAGACTCAGTAATTACACGGGGTTTAGTTATGCTTAACCCATAATTCTATGCGGCGCACGCATTGGTATGCGCAACAACGATCTATCTTAAGATCTAGAAACATTATAGCTAGATTTATATTCATGTACATACTTTATTACTTCTGTTACGGCTTTACTACTATACAGCCTATTTATTTTTTCCTTAAATCGTATTTCCCAAACCTCAGCACAAAACTGACAGATTTTCATATTAAAATCAACTGGGGCACACAAGCGCAACAAATTTCGAAAACTGAAATATAAAGTACGATTGTTCAAAGTAATTGGATAGATCTCAACGAGTGTCTAAAATTTTGGTTTAACTTGATCTATCGATTGAACCCCCCAAAAAGCTTGCGCATGTAAAACTTCATTCGACGTCGTGAAAGTAAGCCCGTTTCTTGAACGCGAGTGAGCATTATCGACAAGAACAACCATAGAAATCCATCATTAAAAGTATACACTGATTTCAGTTCATGATAAATTCCAAGAAGTCTCTCTAAAACCCGCTGTAAATTGCGGTTATGCATATAAACACAAACGGGGTCGTTGAGGATCGAGCCGGATAGTGAGACATCAAAAATCATATTCCCCGTTCTTCTGCAGTAGCTAATTTTCAGATCAGGCCGCGGAACTTCTGCAATATCTACCGAGTAACGTGGAACCGGAAACCTGATATTGTGGTTCTTAGGAATCACTAGTAAATATTCAGAATTAGGTAGTGGGCTATTGCCAATGAATGGCAGTCGGACGATAATATTTTGCAAGGCTCTAGGGCTGGCCGCGCAGGCATATGTAGTCACCGAAGCTGTAGGAGTATTCATTATGATAGCACAGTTCAAGAGATCTCTAATAACAGCAGCAGTAAGTGTGAATAGAGGTAGATACCATATTAGAAGAAAATTGGAAGATATCAATGTATATATATATGAGGGTCAGTCCTTGTAATTCTCTCGAGGGTATAGGTCCTTGTAGCTCATTCGATACAATGAGCCAAATACCAAGCTCGCGTCTTTCGGCTATCAACTTTTGCTTTCAGAATTTACAATCACATAGTATCTATAGCATACCTTTTCACTAGCAAGTGGTCAGTGTAATAGAATTTGCCGATAGATATTTGCAATAGCTAAATTATCGATTCATCTTCGGAGCAATCGTAAAAGAAGCTAATCCTGTGACTCAATTTCATGGTTTTGCTCATATTGAAAGTCTGACTATCTCTTTGAACCAAACCACATTGACTTCTTAGTCAATTTATCCTTTTCGTCAATACATAAAATATCCACATTTTGGTCGCGGGCGTTGTTAAATGAGCTCACATTGGCTCGAGTCAGTAGATGTTCTGCCTGGAACAGCGTCACATGCAAGTACGCGCTTAGCCATCCTTGGCAATCACGTGACCGAATGGTGACGTAGCTGCCTTGGTTTCGCATGATCGGCCACCATACATTAGAATATAAGGCTGTGCAACTACCAAGTCAGACATAGTAGTCCGTAAATTGGATTAATCTTCTATACATATCATGTCTATTCCACTATTTTTTGTTTGTGGTGGTAAGTATCCTGATCAAGTAGTACAACCCAATATTGATTTGATATAAGGCACAAACTTCAACGGACCTCTCAAAGGATACGAGGATATGAGAGTCTACTGTCCACGATGGTGAGATATCTGGCTTGTCGTGCATAGTTCTTATGACTAACTATGTTTCAGTCACAACAATAGTGTCATTGCCATGAAAAAGAGAGAGTTCTTTACATTTTGTTTCGTCCCCGTGATTCCGACCGACTGGGGTACTGTAAGTAAATCTGCTTGAGCCAGTTTAAAACTGAGCCTTTTTCTGACCGAGTGTAGACTCTTCAATGCACTATCTGTCCTTGGAGCAATCCCACTTCAGAAGAAGAGTTGAATAGGATGCGTCAACAAGGATGACAATCACAGCAACAAATGCTGATTGAGAAGGATGCAAGAGCGCAAGAACGAGACAGACAAATGTTGGCTCAAATGCATGGTGATGGAAACGGTCCGGGTGCTGGATTGAGCCAATATCAACCAAGCAATTACCATCCTTAATCTAGCATTAAATGTTGCTTTAATTGTTGCTTTGAAGAAGCTATCCAGGAGTTTTTGGCGGCCGGAGTTTTCATTTTGGGTTTTTGTGAGCTAATAGCAGTTGCACTTCCGTTGTCTGTAGAATTTATTGTATAGTGCAAAAACGGTTCACCTCATATCTGAATAAATTATTATACATTTTTATGATTCACAGCGGATTTTCTGGAGCGGTTGCAGGTTTTGTCAAAAGCCAGTCGTACTCTTTAGCAAATTCCTCGCCTGCGAGCTTCACCAACTCATCTCGCGAGCTCATGAAGTTGTGGTCTCGGTAGTCAAAACCAGGAATAACCACTTCGCTAATCAAACACTCATCCGAGCCGCCCTCAGGTAACAGAAAAGACGCTTTATAATCTCCTCCTTCAACTATCCATTGCAACTTTTCTCCAGCAGCAACATCATGTCCAACAATAAAAGACTCAACGGAGCCATCGGGGTGAACAAGCACATACTTTGCTTTACCGTGATGTAGTAGATGAATTGTGCGTCCTTTGTTGCGGTGGAAGCGTCCAGCAGGTGACTTCCTCGTTAGGAGATAGTAAATAAGAGTGGATCTATCGCGCGTCTCGCCTTGCGATTTCTCAAATGGGTTCTCCACAGCTTGGGCATCTCGATCCGTTTCGACAAAATAACCACCTTCGATGTGTGGTTGTAGACCAAGCGCTTCAATCCATGCCTTTGCCTGAGATGATTCTTCAGTAGTCATATTCGCACACCTAAAGTATATGCAGCTATGTATTCGGCGTCTACCAGTTTTCTCTACAGAACAGGATTAGGGTTTGTAATAGCAATTTTACTGATTAATAGTTTTTTGGAACTCAGCAATCTCTTAAAGTAGCAAACCTAATTCACGAAGTCTTTGTACGATTAAGTTGAAACAAAAAATTCGAAAATCATAAGCATATATTTAGGTTTATCGATTTTAACAGGACGTGAGCTCGGCATAGGATTACACGTGTCGGGAGAGCGTTAAGATACAGGTTTCCGACAAAACGTTTATCCGTGAGCCTATAGCACCTAACCCTGTTTTTATAATCTTGCACGGATACCATTATCGGACTACCCGACCGCCTCAATCGTTATTAGGGCTCCATTAAAATTAATGACTGTTGACTTTTATTCAGAAACAAGATTAAGAAAAGCCTTCTTGGCAGAATAACTTCTTCGCAATTTGAAACTTTTGTTTAACACATGTAATGATATTGATATTTGCTGAGGGTCATATAAATTCGTGTAGGCGTTGAATAAATTTGATTTGATTAGACATATACTACGGACTCAGCGCAAAGTTTTAAAAAAAATCTGTTGTGCACGGAGCAGTACACTATTACACGGTCATTTGTGACTATAATCAAGGCCACAAAAGCAAGAGAAGAGTCAAAAGTCATTCGACATTGATGCATGTCAGGAGATGCAACGGTAATTAACACATGAAGTCTGGCGTTAACTTTTGCTAACATGTTTTGAGGCGTGTAGATTATCGGGCGAGTTTTCCGAACAAGTGTATTATTGTTTCGCCCCTAGACTCAACACATGGACTTTAATCCCGCGTTTAACTACGTACACGGAGCAGAATTTCCAAGATTTTACCGCGATAAAATTAAAAGGATTTGCCAAACAAAGCGTTTGAGTAATCTTTCTCGGAATAAGTTGTACTGTAAACCATTATCCGACAGGGATGATAGAAGCTGTCGCATTTATCCGGAATTGAGTTATTTAGCTCTACAGCCCAATGCGGTCCTTTCGAAGAAGGAGAAGATAACAGATGCTACTGATACAGGAAATTTCCCTAGGCAGTTACCAGTGACTTGTGCTTACCGTAATTCTTGTCTACTTATTATCTGATTAAATGGACATTATAAGATTTCAAGTTCTATTGCGTGGAGTCCGGGAGAGCGTGGAGCTCATTGAGGCGTTTCATTTTAACAAGTGCGCCGTCGGCGTTTGTCCATTTAGGTGACGCAGTCATTTTAAAAGAAAGTTCATTTAACGCTTGACGTTTTCATATGATAGAGATAAGGAAAAAAGTTTGCACCCGAAAAACGCAAATTACTCTGGTGAATGAGTCGGGAAACGATTGCCAAACAGCAGCGAACCTTAACTTCAAAATCGGCTTATGCATTTGGCGCTCCTTGTGGACAACCTTAATAACGCCACTGAGGGCGCCACCGCAAGCCATGGCTGCTTAGACCACGGCTTTGTTTCTGCACCGGCCATGGCGCCAGATGGCGTCAGCGAGCAAAGAAGAGCAAAAAGATATTTTGTTGGAGACCAAAAGGAAGCTGAAATGTACATGAAAGTGACTGATTGAGTCAAGATTAGTAGTGATAGTGATAACACCGTGATTTGCGTCTTATCTTTTTAGCTGCAGAAGATAAGCTTTACGAGTCGCATCTCGCGTGTGCGGTATCGGGCATATCCATATTCTATCTTTCGCGCGCCCGTCGCGCTAATTTTGAAACCTTACGGATTTCATTTGCACAAACCTTTTTTTTGACATGGAGCAACTCACCTGCTAATATATAAACCTCGCTCGGTCACTTTTCTAAGCGACCCAAGTGACCGTCAACTTCTTTCAGTTTTATCCATTACAGTCTAACAATGGCAATTGAACCACCTCTTCCTCAAGGAGCCGGCTATGGTGTAGTCGTAGGACTCGGTGCTGCTTTTGCAGTGGGTATGGTCCTTACCACTTACATGCTTAAGCGCTATCAACACGAAAATATTACTTCAGAAGAGTTCTCTACCGCTGGTCGGTCTGTTAAAACTGGTTTAATTGCATCTGCAGTCGTTTCATCTTGGACTTGGGCTGCCACTTTACTTCAATCGTCTGCCGTCGCTTATAAATATGGTGTTTCTGGTCCCTTTTGGTATGCCTCTGGTGCTACTGTTCAAATCATTTTGTTTGCGACAATTGCAATTGAGTTGAAGAAGCGTGCTCCTGATGCCCATACATTCTTGGAAGTTGTTAGAGCTCGTTATGGTCCAATTGGTCACGCTGGTACGTATCGTGAAAAGAACGTCGATTTGCAGTTATCTAATTTTTATTAGTCTTTTTGTGCTTTGGACTTTTTACCAACATCTTGGTCACAGCCATGTTGCTCACTGGAGGATCTGCCACAGTTAACGCTTTAACTGGTATGCATCCTGTTGCGGCTTGCTTCTTGCTACCTCTTGGTGTTGTCATTTACACTCTTTTCGGAGGTATTCGTGCAACTTTCCTGACTGATTATATTCACACTGTTGTCATCCTTGTCATTATTCTTGTGTTTGCCTTCTCTGCTTATGCTACGAACTCTGAGATTGGTTCTCCTGGCAAGGTTTATGATCTTCTGAAAGCCGCTGCTATCACTCACCCTGTTGATGGCAACGCTGATGGATCTTATTTGACCATGCGCTCTAAGGAGGGTGCTATTTTCTTTGTCATTAATATTGTTGGTAACTTTGGTACTGTTTTCCTTGACAACGGATACTGGAACAAGGCTATTGCTGCTTCCCCGGCTTCTGCTCTTCCCGGTTACGTTCTTGGCGGAATTGCTTGGTTCGCTATTCCTTGGCTTTGTGCGACTACTATGGGTCTCTCGGCACTTAGTCTTGAGTCTCATCCTTCCTTCCCTACTTATCCTAACCGTATGGATCCCGCAGATGTGTCAGCTGGTCTGGTTTTACCTTATGCATCTGTTGCCTTACTTGGAAAGGGAGGAGCTGTTGCAACTTTGATTCTTATTTTCATGGCCGTTACTTCTGCGTCGTCTGCGGAACTTATTGCCGTCTCTTCTATTGGAACTTACGATATCTACAAGACTTACATCAACCCCCAAGCTTCTGGAAAGCGACTTATCGCAGTTTCGCACACTTTTGTCGTTCTTTACGGTTTGATTTTGGCTGGATTCTCCGTTGGCCTTCATTATGCTGGTGTTTCCATGGGATATCTCTATCTTCTTATGGGTGTAATCATTTCCTCCGCTGTTATCCCTGCTACTTTGACTTTGATGTGGCCTAAGCAGAATCTGCTTGCTGCCGCTCTCTCTCCAATTCTTGGACTTGCTTGCAGTTTGATTGCCTGGTTAGTCACAGCTTCCAAGAAGTTTGATAGTGTTCTTAATGTCGATACCACTGGTGCCAACGATCCGATGCTTGCTGGAAATGTCGTCGCGCTTTTGTCACCAATTATCTTTGTTCCTGTTTTGACCCTTATTGGTGGTTCTCAAAACTACGATTGGGAATCGATGAAGCAGATCAGACAAGTCACTGATGATGAAGTTACTGCTCCTGAATTCAACGAAGACGAAAGTTTCGGAAATGTTGAGACTGAGAGAATCTCAGCAAAAGAGTTGAAGGCTGAAGCTGAAGCTCTTTCGCTAAAGAAAGCTTCCAAAATTGCTCGTATTCTTACCGTCTTCATGGCTGTCTCGTTCCTTGTCGTCTGGCCTATGCCTATGTATGGTTCTAAGTATGTCTTCTCCAAAAAGTTTTTTACCGGTTGGGTTGTCGTCGGAATTATCTGGATTTGGATCTCTGTTTTCCTTGTTGGTATCTATCCTCTGTGGGAAGGCAAATCGGCAATGGCACACATGGCAAAGGGTGTATGGTCAGACATTACTGGAAAGCGACGCCGTACAAACATGAACCGTTCCAACGTGGTCGATGGTGTTGACACTGTTACTACTGACGAAGCTCAGTATGAAGCTGGTGCGCAGTCGAAGGAAAAGCTGTAATTTATAATGTTTGATTGATTTTGTTCGATGGCGTTGATGTTACAATAACTGTAATTTATCATGTATTTTATATTAATACGATTTCTTTAATAATATTGTTTTGCTAAAAAGTTCAAACACCATTGCACCACATTTGTTTCCATTTTCTAGAACGAACGGATGAAACCTCAAAACGCCACTATTTGCATTACCAGAATTCACAAATTTGTAGAATCACAAGAGTGAACATGCAATTACTGCGATCGAAGTAAAGCGCGATAGCCATGTATGTAAACCGAAGCGGGAGGCTGTATTGGAGGTGCCTTGGACAAAACTGAAAACCGCATGAAAATTTCAAGCTAAATTATTTAATCAGTCACTAGTTAAATGATGCGTTAGAAAGACAAAAACTTACAGATGAAACACATAACGAAACGCCAATCAAAACAATAATGATCCATGTGATTCGTGACATATTTCTTTCGTAAATTGTGTCACCCAGTATATCAGCCAGATCTAAAAACACTTGACAGCGTTTGTTAAGAACTTTAATTCGTGGCTTAATCTCTAAGTATTCGCGAACCATGTCGTAGAATTCTTGCATTCCTGGTTCAGATTCCCAAAAGAATGTTGGAACATCTAAAACACTACTGCTTAGGTTAACTTCAACACGAAGTCCAAAGAGCTTTCCTTCAATCATTAGTAACTGTTCGCGAGTAAGTTTTGGAGTTTCGCCAATGAGTGCTAATCTAGCTGGGACGATCTCAAGCTCTCTGATAGTGACTGTTTCCATTTGTGTCTCGTAATATGAGAGAATCGTAGATTGAGCAATTGCATGCGACATTGTTAATTTACTCTTAACGTTCAACTTGTTTGATCTATGAGCTCGTAAAATTATCAGGTCATTGTAAATTCGTGAGTTTTCATTTGTTGTGTATTCGAACTTGAAGGTTTCAGTTTCACGATCAGGCTCAGGGAGGACCTGCGCTAGAAGATTCACATAGTTGTCTTTGCCAGCGAGTATGTCGCTATTAGCGCGCATGAAATCTGCCATGATGTCTCGTTCTTGATCCTCGGTAAAGTTCCAGAATATCATAACACCATAACCAAATATGAACAATTCTGCGCGGCGATTGCTCTCCTCGTACAGTTTCTCTGCGTAATCAAAATTATCATCGTCACTATGATGATCGTCTCCTAGATAATCATCATGGTCAACTTCAGTTGTCCGCTGTTGTTGTCTCAATTCTTCTTCTTCCTCATCATCAACAATGGAAGTAGAGTGTCTTAGAAGTTCACTGTTGCTAAACTTCTTATCCCGTGTTGATGTAGAATTAGTGCCGAGATATCCCGCGGATTTAGTGGCTGCAGCCAAAGGGAAATATGGCTCGGCTTTTCCGGATCTGATTTTGTATCCATCTTTTCCTGGAAGCATTGGTAAACCATAAGATAAATATAGAGCGTCATCGTCGCCATTTCCGTGAAAACCCAAGGAATCTACAATCCCATGAACTTGTAATGCAAATCGGTTAAATCTCACTAAATTAAATCTTTCAGCGATGTGATATGCCGTAACTCTGCGAGTACCAGATACGGTAGGATGAAGTGAGTTATAGTGTGTAGGTGGCGTAGGGACTGGTGGTAGATAAAACACACGCCTTCCTGGTCTTTGAGCTTCTTCGTAGTCTTCTGCGCCAATCTGGAACTCTTCCTCATCACTTTCGCTGTCTTCGTCCGAGCTGTATCTGTATTCTTCGTCTTCCTCATCTGAAGAATCCTCGTCGTGATAGCCACGGTATCCAGGAATAATTCGTCGTCGAGGCTTACTTGTTCTTGCTGGCTGCATAACAAGTCGTGGATTTCTTTGCGGCAAACGTGATTGCAAAGGTACATCCTCATAGCGAGATCTCCGACGATTTGGTCGCTCTAAAGACTCATAAGGAGAAAAATTTGAGCTAGTAAGAGGAGGAGAACGTCGGTGCGAAGATGGTATATCTGATTCTCCATGCTCAAACAACAGATTGTTCACTGAAATATCTGAGTATCCCTGTCTCCTGTTTCGTGCTGCTGATAGCCCACTACCGGCAGATTGAAGTAATTTTCGGGGATTCCGTAGTAGTGCAGCAGCAGTAGAACCAGCAGATGCTTGTTTTCTGGGTACTTCAAAATATGGTGAAGCATTCAGATTCCCGTCATCAAATTGCTGTCGCTGTAGCGATTCATGATACCTCCTTGCATGTAGTTGCTGAGCTAAAGCTTGACCTGCTGATGATGATCGAGGCGTAGACGGTCTTGCAGAGTCTTTTGATGGTTTAGCTGCAGAGTCTTGTCTGATGTCAGTCACCAGGATTGCAGCTGATCTGTTTGGTGGAGGGCGGTTTTGCCGGTTTGACGCCATGTTTTGGTTCACTATGGAGATGATCTATAAGTTTGCAGTATATTAAGTTCAAAAACGTAATCCCCAGCTATGAACAAGTATAAACAAAGTTATTATACTGAAGGGTACCGTTATAAACGCGAACAGTTGCAAACTGGATCTGAGCTTTACTGCACAGAAGTTAGTTGGGACTTCAACGAGTCTAATTAGAGTTGAGCCGTTGACGTAATGGGCGGTGACTCAACAGCATTGATGTCGGGGTTTAGACTAGACAACTTTGGAAATTTGTTACATAGAAATATTCTTCAAATTGGCATACAATTGAAGATTAAATATCACTTCAAAATCAACAAAAACAATAAACAAACACCTTTAAAAACTCCCTGTAAATTAGCCCCCTTTTTTCCCTTGCTAAAACGAGCAGATTTCGTCTTCAGATTCTGTCAATTCATCTACTTTAAATCGCTTTCTTTGAACATTTTCCTTCTCTTTTAGCGAACGCCTAGTTCCTTTTCCTGCCAGTAGCAATCTCTCCTTTTCAAACGTGCGGACAAAATTTGATGTTTGCTTTAGATTTTTAGCTTCGCTGTTGCTAATATCACTGAGTACTAACGAAGATTGTGTCATTGGACGAGTCAGTTCGTCTTCTTCTATATCTTCCCTTGAAGTCTTGTCTGATTTAATCTTTTTCACGTATACCTCAGCTTCATGATCACAATATTCTTTGCTATAAGAAAGTTGTTCAGTTTTAAGCGTTTTTGTTTCCATTTGCTTGAATTTTTTCTCAGGCGAACGAGCCATCTTATCTGTTCTAGTACCATACCTATGAAAGAACAACTCGGTTTCGTTTGTTCTTTTCTGACGGCGTATCAATGGTGAGTCAACGTTTTTAGACAAAAGATATTCTCTTCTATGTAAGGCTTTTAAGACTTTTGGTATATCATCTGTTTTTGAAATAATCTGATCATTTCCCATTTCCTCGAAGGAGTCTTCGAAAGACTCATCGTCAGCTTCATCTGTGGTCTCATTACTCTCAACTTCATGTAAAACAAATTCGCGCATTCTTGTTGAACCAGCTGTCAATGGCGTAGAAAGCATTTTAAAAAAGCGGTCGCGAATAAGTTTTGTTGAGTCAAAAGTAGGTTTGATTGTTGACGGAGGTACATGCATGCAAACATTCTTTGCACTAGAAGGAGTAGAAGTGAAATGCTGCAAAGGTAAAGATAATGGGGATGAAGGTAAATCTCTAGTAGGCGGCGAAACCAAATCGACCCCCGAGTCATTATTTCCAAAGTCATCAAATGAAAGCTCGACTATTTTAGTCTCTTCATACTCTTCCGTAGTCACAAATGTATCGTTAATTGTCTCGGAACTCGTGTCTTCATCTTCATCCATAAATTTCTCAATGGCTTCCAAATTATTGTTTTCTTCCGGTTGGAACTCTACCCATTCCTCAATAAACTCATCATAAACCCAATTGCGTCTGTTTATTATTCGGTCTGCTTCATGTGCGCGTTTTTCTATATCATCTATCCATGCCTGAATCGCAGTAAATTTTTCTTTTGATGATGTGGAAAGATCAGTTAACGGTCCCACTAGTAAATGAGATAACAAAACGGCAAGTTTAGGAATAGTGCTGATGAAGGGTTCCGCTAATGCCTTGATATGATCAAAGTCTCTATAAATATTTATCAAAGTAAGTTTCACGTCTGATGATGTGAGTAAGGTTGATACGGATTGCTTCTCGTTGTTCTTGCGCTCAAAGTACGTTTTGAACATTGGTCGTGGGTCACTCTTTGTCAAATATACCTCATGAATGCAGAGTAATATCCATAGATCAACGAAATGTAGCACAGACGATTGCAAAGAGTTGATTAGCTGCACCAAGAACTGCTGATCAAAAACTTGCTCATTCTGACAGACTAAACTTCCTAGTTTGAAAAGCACTGCTTGTATCTTCAGTGCTTGAGTTTGACTGACTCTGTGAATATGCCATTGTCCAAAGGCAAATGCATGACTGAATTTTTCTCGAATTGATGCATAGCAACTGAAAAGTTTGTTGTCTTCATTTGATAACGCGCGATCAAATATTGACAGAAAAGCGGGGCTTGTGAAGACGGAAACAGATAAATTCGGAGAAAGGTATTCGAAAATTAGAAGAGGCGAAGACTTGACTAGGGTACACAGATTGGTAAATAAATCGATCTGTGACAAGCACTCATCTGCGGCGGTAGTCTCTAATAGTCCTCTCAGCAGCATTAGTCCCTGTTACAAGTGTTAGTAAAGTAAAGTCTGAAAAAAGGGTTTTAATGCCCACATACTGCCTCGTAAGCACCTAGTTCAGCACAATCTGCAATCAAAACAGGCAAAAAACTCTGACAAATGTTTGCTTCTTTGGCTACTAAAGAAACGCCATGTCCCAGAGCCACTAATCGTTTGTAGAATTTCAGTTGTGGAATTGAATCATACCATTCATCTTCCATAATAGTGTCTATAGTGTAGACTACACATTTTCCAACACCAAACGCAGATTTTTGGGCAAGTGTATTTAAAGGAGTGTATGTCTGGTTCAGAAAATAATGAAACGCGTGAAATATTGATTTGTAAGCATCGTACAGTTCTGGAGAGACTTTATCATGTAGCGAATTGAGGAGAGAACTTGTGGAGTATTTTATCAACAAATCATCAAAAGAAGTGTTTTGTGAAGAGCATGCAGTACTTGAGGTAGATTGTTGTTGATGTGTACGCGTTGAGTACTTCCTGACTGGACCAGACGCACGTTTGTCCAAACCAGCCGGAGGGTCAGTGAGTAAAGAAGGATGCGACTCAATCAACGATTTCAAAGCTTGTATTTTGGACGTGATGGGCCGTAGTAATCGATGACATTTCTGTGTAGTCCATAGTGGCACCGGTGACGCGAATTCAGCCATAGTAAGCGGAAAAGAAAAGGATGAATCAGGAAGTTTGTTTACCCTGATGACGCGAACGTACGCGTAAACAAGTCGACAAAACCCTGAACTCTACTGTACGCTTGCGCTGGGTCACATTCAAAGGCTAATTTTAAGTTTAGAGATGGGCTTAGACGAAGCCGCTCCACCCGTATTCAGACTTACGTAGCGGGTCGAATGCAATGCTGCGCATTTCTATTTATACAACTTGATAAGTTCTGGATATTAAATACCCGCTGCCGCTTAGACCTGCGGATAACAAGCGATTGAAATGGACGATCCTGAAGAAATGACGGTGTCCAGCAATGGCGATGAGATCGAAGTCACTTCTCTTAAATACCACATCATGAAAAACGGCAGACAAGATTTCTATTTAACGACAAATCCTTCCGCTAAACATTTTCAAGCAAACGTCGGTCCAAGCTACTACGTTCGGGTTACTCATGAGGAACCTGAGGCTGGAAATTCTCACAACAGCACAGACTGCGATGGATCATTCTCCTTGGTGATACTGGTTCATAATTACGATAACATGGACGAGAACGCGGCGGCTGGAGTTGACATAGGATCCATCGAAGACGAGATATTCAACAACTCGCTTGTGCCTATTGTTCATGTCAAAAGAGATGACGGAAAAAGCCAGATCGACATCAAAGTGCTGAGCGACAACGGCAGTCAAGTATGGGAAACACAGCTTGAATTGCACTCAAATCCATACACAGACAGGTCGAAGTTTGTCTTCACTGATCCATGGGGTGAGGTGTGGAATCTGATCGGAAAAGATGAATTAATCGTGAGGGGTTACATATAGTTGTATTAAGTGTGATCTAACTGACTGTTCCTAGTGCGAAAACTCCAAAACCCATTCTGCCGTATCGAGTTTAGAGCGGAAGAAAATACCGGCAAGCAAAGTGAGTTGTCTCTCGAGTCAACCCGATACACTAAATACTGATTTTCTTAAACAGATCGGGTGGCTCACTCTTCGCAACGAAGCGCTGAATATGCTGGATCTCATGATCTCAGTTCACATTGCAACCTATTGCTTTTGGCAATTTGAATACAAACCATCAAGACTAGCGGCTATAGCAACAGGTCTAGTACGCACAGAACAGGCCGCGGAAACAAGTAGCTCGAAGCTCAAATTACAGTTTGGGAAACGTTTACGACGCAAAATTGGAGCTACACATCACCACCAATCGAGTCAGCCTATACCAGCGGTATCTGTAACTTCAGCAGAAGCGTCTTCTAGTGTTCCACCATTAAATGGGAATACTCAAAGAAATTCAGACATTCCTCCGCCGCTACCATCTCGTGAACACCAATTTCATAGAGCTCAAATTTCAAACGAGCCAGAAAACCGAAGACAGTTTTCAGACAATTCGTTCAATCAAATTGATTCTCAAGTGCGGCATCTGTCACTAGTAGACTGCCAAAGAAAAAGCATAGATGTCTCAAGGTCACAAAGCTTGTCAGACTCTTTACCAAGAAACAACGTACATCCGAATGGCGCCCGAAATTTAGGCGACAACTTTGCAAATAAGCAGAATTTCTCTTCGATGGAGAGAAATCGTCCAAATTCTGAGAATTTTTCTACGAAGAAAGAAAAAACAAAGCTTTTTGACTTTTATTCTAGTGCTACGCACAAGATTAAGCCCTGGTTACAGCCACATAGTGGATCCGAACCCCAAGCGAAAGCTCCCACGCCTATTGAAAATTATCAGGTGTATCCGGAGGTTGTTCCTCGAAATCAACGAGCAATACGTCCACAGTCGCAATGTTATGGAACGGATAACAGATATTGAAGTGGTCAGAACACGGCGTTTTTGTTAGTTGTTTTTGCATCTGATTAGCGAGTTTTGGGTATTTGTATAATATTTTGGGCTGTTTGTTTCTATTGTCTTGTGGATATGGGTTATAAATGTACACACATTCAAAGCCAGATGTTCTGTGTAATTCACGTGCATGTTTTGTCTTCTAGTAGGCTCATAACCTTGTAATCACGATTTATCTTCTTACACAGCGCCTCCAGCCTGTAACCTTGACTATTATATAGTGAATAGACACGAACCAAATAATCGGCTCTGTTCAATATTAAATCCTAAATTCCTAGTATTTTATCAAAGATTGTTTTAAACAGCAAATCCGCGACCTTGAGATACTAATTAGTCGGGA
This sequence comes from Myxozyma mucilagina, assembly GCA_030571435.1. Classification (NCBI taxonomy): domain Eukaryota; kingdom Fungi; phylum Ascomycota; class Lipomycetes; order Lipomycetales; family Lipomycetaceae; genus Myxozyma; species Myxozyma mucilagina. The sequence continues at coordinate 11,271 of JAJLXV010000155.1, read as the reverse complement.
CTTTGTGCCCTAGCCCTCCTCATAAAGTAGAAATAGACTTTTAGAACAGCTAACGCCTCCCCAGATCAAAGTCATTCCGTGATTACACATATTCAAAAAAACTCGTTAAAATGCCTTCAAGGTACGAATAATACATATTTAGTATTATTTGACATGCTAATCTGATTTTGTAGCTGCAAAGATATCCGCACGGGATTAGCTCTATGTCTGCAACGTTCACCATGTGTGCTTATCGACCGCCATACTCCGACCGAATGTCTTGAGAATGAAGAATTAAGAAAAGAGCTCCCAGCTCAGTGTTTGGCAAGAATGAAGAGTTATGCTCAATGCAAGTGAGTTACATTATAGTTGCTTAAAATAGGCGCGGAAAAGACTGATCGAAAATTATCTTATATTTGAATCCAGACGAGGAATTCTTGATATGAGGTATGCTGTATCAAATTGCAAATATCGAGCTATAACTAATTCAGAAAAGAAAACGATTTCGAGGAAATGGACCTTTGTCAGTAGGTGTATACGACGAAGACTACCAGCGAATGTCAAAGGGCGACTTTGACCCAAGAGAAGAAATAGCCAAAGTTTCGAGAAATGTATAGAAGGAAGCTTCGAAGTTTGAGGAAAAATAAGTTATAAGAATTGGTGTACATATTTGGCGTTTGGAATATTTGATAGTAGTGTGCGTCATGAGCCGTGTTGCATTGTCCCAAAACTACGAATTGCGCAGAGATCTATGGCAATAGACTAATGCTTCGCTACGGGATACGTTAGGTGGTGAGGCCCTACTTGTATATAATAATAAAATATACTTCAAAGCATATATATTTCAAAGCATGAGGAAGACATTGACTGTTTTATGAATATTACATTCGTTCCGGACCCTTCTACATTCATACATAACTCCATATAGAAAGCAGACTACTCCAAAAAATAGACGTGTAAAATTTGGTATGATCAATAATACTGTAAAAATGTACAAAGAAAATAACAAAAGGCAAATACCCAAAACAAAAAGATTTAAAGAACTTGGCTATCATCTTCTAGTTAATGCTCTTGAAGAGCGCAAGCGCAAGACGATTCAGATCACTGTCGCCATTGAACGCCCGTGGACATTAACACCAACTTCTTTTTCTTATTTTTCTTCTTCTTGGAAGAATTTGGAGCGGAATCAGCAACCCCGTCCATGTTAGTAATAGCTGCAGCCTCACTCTCAGCTTCCATTGCATTGGCAATAGCTTCGTCCCATCCATCCCATTCATCTTCAACGTGTTCCTCGTTGTCATCAACGCCCATTTCATCAGCAACTCGTGAAAATGCAACAGCGGGTGTACCCCAAACTGTTGTTTTAACTGGCGTACGAGCAGCTGGAGAAGACGCGGGAGACATTGAGGACTCGTTAGCTGAGGTTCCTAATGTAGGCCAAGCTGTGGTATCAGTCAGCGGAGAAGTACCGAATAGTCGTCGGGAATGATCGTCTGCCATTAAAGACGCCTCAATCGCAGACCGACGGAGAGCTTCAGCAAGTTCTGGATCGTCTTCATCTGCTCCGGCCAATGATGCAGACAATGCACTACGCACGGGAGAACTCTGTGTAGGTAATGGCACTGGACCTTGACTTCGGTATCTGATTTCTTCTTCTTCCTTCAGGGCTTTCAATCGAGCGCGCTCCTCTTTGGCGTCTTTATCTGAGCGCGCTTTTCGTCGTTTGTCTAAATCTTCTTTAAACTGATCTAGTATCTCAGGTTTAACGACATCCGTCCAATCGCATTCTAAAATACTGTAGGGACAGCCTGCAGGCAAATGCGCCAAATACTTGGTGCGTTTTTTCATATCTTCATCGATGACTTTACCATTCGAAATATGTTCAACTCGAACGAGAACTGTAGAAGGAAAAGCGGCGAAAGGCCCAAATGCTGTCTTCAGAATACGGATATCTAACGGAGAAAGAAAACAGTTTGAGGCATCTCGCGGCTGATAAAAGTAGTAAGGTGCATCTGACGAAGAATTGCTGCTTGTTCGACTTGCACTTATTTCACTGCCGGTCATCCTAGAACGTGATCGACTTGAGTTCAAAGATTGTGAGTCTCTTTCAGAACTCTGATCCTTCTTATTTCGTCGTCGGCTATTTCTACTAGCACTCTGCTGTTGTTGTCGAGGACCGCTTCCCATACCTTGCATGATTTCTAGTGTATCAAAAATGCGTTCAATCGCTCTGCTGTTCCATTCACCGTCCTCCCCATATTCCGCTCCATCCTCTTGTTCTTGAAATTCCAATTCTCGAACCTCACGTGCAAACTCTTCTGACATGTAATCATCAGTTCCTTTCATAATACGGGCATACTGCATGACTTCTGCTGCATAGTACCAAGGAATGTCAGATACGTTTGAGGGTCGCTCTCCTCCATCCCGGGGCAATGCCAGAATACTTCCTGGCTTTCGCATTACTAGACGCAATACAACGTCAGATCCAACTGCAGGAACGCCTGACTCATCTCCTGGATGATCCATCCATTTCACCGGCTTTGCATCACTTATTGATATGTTCTCGAGACACAGCGGACATGTGTTGCGTCTCTTAGTAGGTGGAGGGACAACTCCTGCAGCTGTGGTCGTAAAAGTGCGAGAGTCAGGTATCATGTCAGACTCAAGCATTCGCATTAAGCATGGCAAGCAAAATATATGACCACAGCGCATCATTCGGGATGCAACCGGGGAGTCAGCAAGACAAATAGGGCAACTAGCATGCTGGGTGTCCTTTGAAACCAAAATCTGAAGAATAAGATGCCATGGAATAACCACATCCGGATCAAGCGCCTGTGATTTGTAATCTCCGCTGGGATGCACAACAAAACGGAAATTTGCGTTAACGAAATGGGCCTTATCTAAAACATTAGAGCCACCTCTGCTCCAAGAAGGAGCCGCTGAACGGCGCGTTGTGGACGAAGTATCTCGAGGCGGCAGCGAGAAATTGAGCAGATGCGAAAGCGAGACCTGGTTACGACGATTGCGATTGGGAGTAGACAAAAGATACTATAAAATATGAGTATTACATCAACACAATTCTTTGCTATAATTTCACATACTTGCTCCGCGAAAGCAGCGTCAGAGTCTGGGTAATCACCTCCGTCGGACATATTGACAGACGGTTTCGAGTTGTTCGAGCCAGCTTTACGAGAATTCTTATGCTGGTTTCGCATTCCCTGGCCATTTCTCGGTGATGACCCCGAAGTTATATGACTCCCATGCTTAGACCGAAAGTTGCCACCGGGAGATGCAAAGATTGACGGACTATTGTTATTGCTGGCGCTGGCATTATCAGGCTGCTGGGTAGACTGAGACGGAGTCGCCGCGAGCTTCGATATCGGAGACCCGGCTGGTATTCCCATTTTTCCAAGAGTTTCCGAAGGAGAAGGACTGAAAGACGGGACTGAAGGGTTAAAACGAGTCGACATCAGTAATTGTTCCTCGACCTAATGGATGGCGAACACAGCGGTTTCTGTGACTCAGCACTCCGATTCCAGTCAAATCCACGAGCAGATCGCTCAAAATAACAGCAAACAGTCAGTCCCAAATCCACCAAAAAAAACCAATCCCAACGACGATTTCACGGTCAAAAGACCAGAATTCTTGTCGATGCCAGTATCTAAAGTAGTTTGTGGAAAGAGGGACGGACGACGCGGAGCGTGGTTAAACCTTGACGCGCGCGCGACTGATCTTCACGTGATTTACATTATAGTGACAAATTAGGGTTCAGGACCGGATTAAAAGTTGATTGATTGGGAGTTTACACCGAGGCAGTTCTGCCAGTTGCTTGTCCACCACGCAAATCCGTAGTAACATATTTTTCTCTGTCTCTTGCTAAACTTCTGAGTTGCTGTTTTTGTGCGACCATTCTGCTTGCTGTCCAAGAATAGCCAAAAATTCGATTTCTATCATTGTAAAACCTGACTTTACTTTCTGGTAGATCTGAAATGATCGATTTGATTATCCAGAGATCACACAGAAGATAAGCGTAGCCGTGGGCTACTGATTTAATGGCTATTCTGTATCCCCATATAAGGAAACTAACTGAGGTACATAGTTTAGAAAGTTTGAAGTTTCCAAATAAGTTCTACGAAGCTTGATGTCAAAGGTGCAAGACTCGGAAAAGGTGTTGGTTTAGCGATAATTTCTTTGATACCGAAGTGCACATACCTTTCCAGTACCAGCATTTACATTGCAAACATATTAGAGTTTACTACCTAGTCCTGACGTCAGATTAGTCCTTTGCTGGCTTAGCTTGTAAAGCGACTTTGGTTTATAGCAATGCATGAAGGTGCCGTTTTTAAGACGTATTATGCGAGTCTCAAATCACTCATTCGGAGATAGATTGATGTACCAGTCTTTATTAGTAAATAGTATTCAACTAAATTGTGCTGATCAAAATCGTGGGACTGTTAAGAATATTAATGGCCCACAATCACAATTGAATACCTAGCTGTGTACCATCATAAATCACCACACTGCACAAACGTTATAATACCTGGTTGCTAGAACCAAATGTCGCTGTTTGCTTTGAAGGAAGGTTTTATTTTGAAGACGAAGTATTGAAAGATGAAAAAGGAAGGCCGGTGCGATCTATCTTGCAGAACTTAATAATGGAGGATACAGTTCATTATACTCTCAAAGCAAACGGTCTAAAGTCGAGTTCCCGGCCTTCAGACTTCCTTCTGATAGTACTTGGGTTGGAGAATGAGGTGCTATTTTTGCTTGAAATTAAAGAGACTGGATCAATGTTTAAATATGGATTTGATCTTCGATTAGAAAAATAGGATGAGTATAAAACATATTCTGAAAGTGAAGACGAAATGAGAAGGACTCATATTATTCCTTATACTGAGTTTATTATTTGAGATTGAAGGAAAATGCAAATGGAGAAGCAGGTGCTTATGGTAGAGCTATTGATGATTAAAAAATCATAATGAATAATTTCCCTGAGAGTTCAGGATCGGTATATTGACTTTTCGCGAGTGAGCAATCTCTATTTTATTTTTAGAGAAACCTTGCTTTTAAGTGTGTAGGAAATAAACGTTTATTTTATTAAATCGATTACTAAAATATATAGCATTACTTGGATAGATTTCGTTGCAAGGATAGATTTTAGATATCTGAATTTGAATGAAAGCTCCCGCATTATTTCGTTGTGAGTTTAATTTTCATGGGCTTAGGGTTTCAATATCGAGTAGCTATAGCGGCGAACCTCGTGAGGTTGTGTACGTCATCTACAATTGCCCACAACGACTGAGTGCACGGCAAAGAAACAGAGTCCCGCCTTGTATGCTTGAGCTAAGGTACATAATACGGGCTTTAAAGGCTGCCATTTTATTTCTTTTTATTTTTGTTTGTTTCAGTATTGGTGGACATCTGACGCTGCCTTTTCTCGTGTTGTTGAGTGCTCTCAAAGCGCATTACGATAAACGACAACTTATACGATCTCATAGAAAACCAAAGCAACAACTTAAACAAAAGGTTGGAGTCAAAGAAATGGAGACGTATACTGGTCCGACTCAAATTACGAGATTGCCGATAGAGGTGCTTATAGACATTGCAAGTTGTCTGTCTGTTCGAGAAGTTCTGGCACTAGAACGAACTAGTGAATACTTTCGCAGTATCATTTCCGACGACGACCTTTGGCGCACAAAAATTAGAACTGATTATCAACTGCAAGGATTGGCGTACGCTGATGCACTTCGAGAATCAAAACCAGAATTCCCAATGCGAGTAATCTATGCAGCAATGAAAAATCAATGGCGTTTCTTCTGTGCTGATGAAGGTTGGGGTCTGATCTGGCGTGATCCCAGGTACTGGCAAGTCAAAGATTCAGATACATCGAAGTTTGGGAAAGTTTTGAGTCTTAGAGTTGTTTTTTGGTTGCATTTATTTCGAAATATGCATGTGGCTCCGGGTCGATATCGCGCTGTGTGGGGCTTACAGATACCAAAGAACTCGTACGTCACTGATCAACTCAAGAATGTGGAGTTCATGATCCATATTGAAGACGAAACGAAGAAAGACGAAAAAGGACGACCAGAGCGTTCTATCTTACAGAAATTGCATTTTGGTGATACAGTTGTCCATGCTCTCAAAGCAGATGGTAGATACGCTGAAGTCGAATTCCCGGTTTTTGAAGTCACTCCAGCAGCTACACGTGGTAGAGAATGGCGTACTATTTTAGTTGAGATAAAAGAAACTGGGCAAATGCCGAAATCCGGGTTAGTGTTAGACTATCTACGTCTAGAAAAACTCGATGATAATGAAACGTATCCCGAAAACGCCAACGATGGCGAAGAGAAAAAAATCCATATCACTCCTTATAACGAGGTTGATCATTCTGTGATGTATGAAAGTAACGATGAGGAACGGGATATACTTAGTCAAGTTATTGATGGTTTGAAGGAGACTATAAATAATTTTCCAGAGAGCTCGGGGCTAGTATATTGAGTGTGGTAGGGATGGGCGCGTTTTTTGTGAATGATTATTGGAGTAATCGTGTTGGAGTAAAAGTGAATGCTAATTGTGTTTAATTGATTGTTTATTTTTTCTTTTACATTCGTAGTCCGTATTAGCAGACTCTATGGCTTTGAGCGTCAAAAATGCGTTGACTGTACTTCATGTTTACTTCAAGACACAGATCCCCAAATCATCTGGTAATAGTCATCGATTAAGATCATGCACATTGAACGTCACATCACTCTACTCTTGATTAACTTAAAGTCATAGTATTGACTTCAAATATATTTTACAACAAAATAGTACACTCATTAAAACTCAACGAAGAAATCAATTGAAACTAAAGAAAAAAATCAAAAATATTGATTACAACCGTGTACAAAACATACTCTGAGGAATGAAGCTGGAACTAAGTTTCAAAGCTTGATGTTTTCGCAAAAATTTCAAATAGAATTACTTCCACAATAAAAAAACATATTGACTGAAATTAAATGAATAGCATGTTTGCTAAAACTGTGTCTATATAAAACATCTGGTATATTGAAAACTGTAACTCAACGCGTGTCAGATCAAAAACAAAGCAGAACGTAAAAGAAACAAAAATTCAAAGGAGCTGAAAGCAAATCAACGAAAACAAAAAATACAATTAAAAAAGAAAGAAAATAAGTTATAGAGTATATACACGATGCTCATCCCTCTACTCATCCATTCTCTGCGCCGTGCCGTGCCGTGCCTGTGTGCCGAAGATATCCATTAACCTATACAAATGCCATGCAGAATATAAAAAAAACAAAACAATAACCGAAAAGAATAGAGAAACTCAAAGCACAGTAGGGCCAGAGCCTGATTCATTAGCTACGTTTGAACTTCTTTCTTCGGGGACTATGGGTACAGATGGTGGGGCTGAAGTAGAGGATGTACCTTCTTTCTCAGCTACACCTACAGCACGACATAACGGGCATGAGTTTCGGCCAGTCGTAAGCCACTGGCAGAAATCAGTATGAATAAAATAATCAAGTGAAATAGAAAACAAGTTAACGTACCTCGTCAATGCAAGCGCGATGAAACAGATGGCCACATTGACCAAGCTTTCTACATTGGTCGCCAGACTCGAAATCAGAAAGACAGACTAGACATCTTTCGCCTAGCAATTCAGGTCCCGCAACAATGATACCGCCAGATTCTTCGACTGACTGGCGACTCGCGACAGGCGGCTTTGCTGGTCCAATGTAACTTGATAAAAGCATCATATCTTCGTATGTAGGAGAGTCAGTGAATAAAGAAGGTGTCGTAAGAATTGGGTGGTTTTCAGGGTATTGACCACCAAGAACATAAATGATCCAAGATCGTACACCGCTACCTTCAGCTGCCGCTCTTGATGCAGACGAACGACGGCGTGCACCGCGATTGCCATTCCCAGGAGGGAAGAAAGGATGTCCACGCTCCTCATCCGCATCATCCTCGTCATCATCCTCTTCGTCACCGTCGTCCTCATCAGATTCAACAACCATATCACCGTCATCAAATAGCAAAGAATGACTCTCTCTTCGTTGTCTTGTTGCGCTTGCGTCTCGCTCGGACAGATCAGTACTATCTTCAGATCTGCGGCGTCGACGTCCCGCAGTGAAGCTCACAGCCGGTGCTGTAGATGTAGTTGTGGAGCCTGTGGCTGTAGCAGTAGATGGAGAAGTTGTAGGCTCATTTGAGGAATATGGAAGTTCATCTGTTGATGTAGTAGCAGCATTAGCGCTATTTGATGAAGCCGCAGCGTTTGAAGAGCGACGAGACGAAACCTGAGGGTTAATGCCAAACGACAAGGGTAGATTGTCTAAAAACGCACGAGTGCCGGCATCTGGTTCTGCGCCTTCTCCGTCAGTATTTGCTTGGCGAGAAGCTTGTCCTTCTTCTCTTCCAGCATTCACAGAACGGATGCCGACAATAATAATCGGTACCATTCTAGGCTGCTCAGCGCCCTCTGAATCTCGGCTTTGTGTGCGTGCACCGAACCGAAACATACGGAAAAAGTTCAAGGGACGAGGAGTCGTTTCGTTCCCGTCCTGAGTAGTTGCATTGGCTCTTGAAGCTTCGGAGCGTAACTCGGCCGCCAGTCGACCATTCTGAAGTGCTCTGAGGAAATTATCAAAAGATCCGTCGACCGTACCACCGTTTCCTGCAAAAGCCTGTCCAGAAAACTGCGAGTTGTCCGTTTCACTATCTTCAGGACTGGCGACTTCATCATCATCTTCAGGAAATAGATTATCACGCGAACGGAAAAGATCACGATCGCCTCGTGTGCGATTGTTATTGGCTGGTCTGCCTACAAGGTTTGCAGCAGTTGCTGCTGCGGCTATAGATAGAAGTCGAGATAGCATGGATGCTTGATCTTCCGCATGCATGTCGCTATTAGTTTGTCCGTCTCGAGTCGATGTACCGCGAGATCTACGGCCTGGATCGAGAGACATTGAGCGAGATCGTCTGCGAGGTGGGGTATTAGGTATAGGAGGAGGTGGTGGTGGTGGGAGAAATGACATAGACGGAGAAAAAGCAGATGCAGTAGCATTAGCAGAAGTTGTGGTAGACGTGGTGGTAGATGGGCGAGGACGCCGTCGAAGGTAGAATGGTTCTGGTTGAAGTGCGTTGCTTGTCTCAGCTTCAGTAGAAATGTCCGCCTCGACAGAACGCTGGTCTGACTCTCTCAAATCATCTTGCTCCCGAGAAGAGAAGGGAAAAGACGAGCGCACATGTGAAAGGCGCGAGCGGATAGAAGACTGAGGACGGTTGCGGCGACGCAGATACGGAGAAAACGCAAGACGAGCTGGAGTTGCGGTCTGTCTAGCGCTGGTGGCGGTGTTACCCTCAGAGAAGGAGATGTCCAACGAATCCGAAGAATCATCACTTAATGGAGAATGAGATATGGAGCTAGCTACGGCTGTCGCGGTTGAGGTCGACGTGAAGGGCGCAGACGGGGAGGTCGACATGGCGCCAGCTAACGCCGGTTGGCCGTGAGACTGCAGCAACCCCAGGCTCGACAGAGTACGCGAAAAGCGTCGTGGCCAATGCTGCTGCTGGTGCTGCTGGGTTCGCTGTGGCTGTTGCTGTTGACTGTGGGACCCGCTGCTTCTCAACGACTCACTCTCGCTATCCGCAAACGCGCGGTCGCCGGCAGCTGACGACTCGCGACGGTCCCTGTCCCTGTTCCTGTCACTGTCGCGGTCGCGGTCGCGGTCACCGGTCACAGTCGAGGCCGCGTCCTGAGACGAAACCGAGGCGGCCTGACCCATTTCTGCTGTGAACTGTACTACTCAGCGAGCATAGACAGTCTTGCAAGCAAACAATGTAACGCAGACCACTGTGGTTTTGTGGAGCACGCCGCGCCAACAGTCATAACGTGCGCTGCACACTAAGCTCTGACTAAGAATTTTGATATTTGTAATACGGCGAGCAGCATGTTTTCGCAGTTATGCGTAACAGAACTTGTCGCAGCTCAAAAACAAGCTGGGGATATTGAGAGATCTGTGCTCAGAAGTACTGAAGATTGAATAGTTTAATTTATTTGAGATTCCTGAATCTGTTGAATCAAGCCTTATCCTGAGGAGTAAAGCACGATGAAGTTGTGCAAACTCAGAAATTTAAGAACCTCCTCCCTTGACCGCTAAAACTCAAGCTATCGCAGTCATTTATCAGTCAATCGCAGAAGCGCGGTGGCCCAAGGATATGAGAGTAAGATAGTACTCAATCGCTGCTGACTTCTTTTACAATTTATGGGTACTGCAAGTGCTGCCCTGTTCTTTCTAATAAATGCGGCAGTCTTATTGCGATTAGCTGGAATTGTTGGTCAAAGGTTGCGCATTTGCTGTTGAGGAAATGGTTTTTTTTTTTGAGCTCACAGAATATTTCTGAATGAGCTTATTTACGTTGCTTGATTTTTTTTCTTTATTTTTCTCTTAATCATCTCTAGGATTTTCTGTATTTCTACACCGCTGCCAACGAAAGAACAGTATATCAAAACTTTTAATTCTGCCAAGCGAGAGTAAAGTATATTCTTATATCGTTTCAAATCTCAATCACCAAAATCTATGCTTTACCTTCAATTGGATATCAGTCATTGCAATTTGTTGGAAATCGTTTGAAGTCGAACCGGAAGGGGTTCTTAATTGTGCTGGTTGAAGGTTGAAGAGTGTGTCTCACATCCGGCAATATGCCCCTGCAGCTTCTTATTACCTCCCAATCAGTCTGTCATTTATAAAAGCTCTTCAGTTTCTTGTGCATATAGTTTCATAATAGCTTTTAATAGCAAAAACGTTAATATTAATCAAATGGCATTCACAGCAATACAACTCACTCATATCTTTAAAGTTTCTCGTAATAATTCTAACTCCTGGAATTGGAAACCCACTTTACCCTTGAAAACCTTATTTGATTTCCGTGAAATACACTTTTAGTTCGCCAAAATCATTTTAAAAATCATTATGCACCTCTCGGTAATTATAGTACTAAGGTATAAATTACTGAAAAGCAGATTTTTATAAAGTTTGAAATTAATCTATTAAAAAAATCTAAAACACAATCCCCTAAATTAAAACTTGTAAAATTAAACCAAAACACCGGTGACCATTTCCATTAAATAATGTCATCATCTTCATCATTACTGTTTGTCTTATGCTTGTTCCTTGACAGGTGCAGGTGTGGTACGTGTGACATCAGGAATAGCGATTCCTGCTTCGTCAAAATCAAGCTTGCGTGAGTAAAACACAATCACCGAGTTCAAAATTGGTAAAGCGACAA